>JASDQU010370653.1:173722-200188 GCA_032191745.1 Picea mariana | reverse complement strand
TATCCTCAGTCTTCATCAAGTGACTCTAAGGTCAGTAGGTGTTGCTCCATTGGAGCAGTGTAAAGTAAGAGCTCTATGGCAATGTGTAACGTGGGGATTTCGCACTTGATAGGGAGGGTGGCTTCAATCCCATGGACGAGGTGGAATGGTGTAAAACCGATGGAAGTTTTGACTGTCGAGCGATAATCCCATAACACGGAAAACAACATATGATGCTAGTTGGTCTTATGTGTGTTAACGGTACATTGTAGCATGGTTTTGAGGACTTTATTCACAACTTCGACCTGCCCGTTGGACTAAGGGTAGTATGGGGAGGTGAACTCATGGGTGAATCCTAAMTTTTAAGAGAGTTCARCAAAGATCTCATTCTCAAAGTTTTTACCATGGTCTGAAACTAATTGTCATGGGACTTCGAATTGGGTAATGACATGATTGAATAAAAAACACGATGTTGTGTCAGTGGTGTTGCTAAATGTGGGCATGGCTTCTGACCATTTGGTGAAGTAATATATTGCCATGATAATGTACTTGTGTCCATTACTGGATGGGGGATGGAAATTCATGAAGTTTATGCCCCATTTACAGAAGGGGCTGACTATGATGACTAGATGTAGAAGAGCTGGTGGAGCTTGTGCTTTGCTTGTATAAAGTTGGCATTTGTCGCATCACTTGACAACGTGGATGCAGTCATGAAACAAACTGGGCTAGAAGTACCCTTCTCGAATGATTTTTTGGCCGGTGGAAATACCTGAGAGGTGATCACCGCAAGCGTCATTGTGGCAATCACTCAAGACTTTCTCGGCTTCGTCGATGGTAAGACATCGCCAAAGAATGGTGTCGACCACACGTCGATAGAGAATGTCTCTGATGAGGAGGTATCAAGGGGCTTGATGGAAAATGTGTCGACGATGATCTATAGAGAAATGAGACACAAACGTCTGTGTACAAAGGTAGACGAGGCGGTTGTCGCACCAGGGGTCGTCGGAGGGGATGAAGAAGAGGTGTTCATCGGGGAAATCTTCATTTATGGGGGAAGCTTTAGCGTTCGAGGGAAAAGCTATAATGAGTTCGACTAGGACGAGAGCTTTCTTGCTTTTGGGAGTAGAGAACTCTAGATCATATTCCTAGAGGATAACGATCTATCGGGAAAATTTTCCATTGATCTGTCATCGACTAAGCAAGTACTGCATGGGGTTGGAATCTACTACGACTTTGGTCATTCGAAGTAGGATGTAATGTTGCAGTTTTTGGACTGTGATGAAAATTGCTAACGCAAGTTTCTCATCATGATTATACTTCAGGGGTGGCCCTGAAATGTTTTTACTAATGTAGTAACTGACATGTTCATGCCCATCATCCCATAATTGGATGAGGACTCTTGCTACTGAGATAGCAGAGGCTGATAACTAGAGGATGTAATCACGATCATAGTATGGGGGACTAATCAAAGGGGCATTGGATAGGGCGAATTTTAAATCAACAAAAGTTTTTTTAGCATGTTCATACCATCGAAATGGGATATCATGACACAGTAAGCGAAGAAAACCATGTGTGCGAGTGGTGTAGTCTGGGACAAAGCGACGTAAAAAGTTGGCTTTGCCTTGCAAGCTCTGCAATTGGCGTAAATTCCTAGGTAGTGGAATTTATGTGATAGCTTGGACCTTGAGGTGATCCACAGTGATGTCATGTTGGGAGAAAATGAACCCAAGGACGTGCCCGAAAGTGACCCAGAAGGCACACTTGAGGGGGTTCAAGCGAATATTATATTGGCGAAATTGTTAGAAAATGATGTGTAAGTCGTCTAAATGTTGGGTTCTCTTTTTTGATCGAGCTATGAGGTCATCCAAATTAGCAAGGATGATGCAAGCAAGATCATGAAAAACATAGGTCATGGACCATTAAAACGTAGCACTGGTGTTTTTGAGTCCAAAAGGCATGACGCGATAAGAAAAGGTACCCCAAGGGGTTGTAAAAGTGGTTTTTTATTGATCTGTTGGGTGGATTTGAATTTGATTGTAGCCGAAGAACCCATCCATAAAGGGTAGTGCTTCATGGCCGACACAGTCGTCGATGATTTGGTCGATGAAAGGGGTTGAGAAGTTGTCTTTGGGACAAGCGTGGTTTAGATCGTGAAAGTCTATGTAGACGTGAATAGTTCCTTGTTTTTTGTTAACAGGGATAGGGTTGGAAACCCACGAAGTGTATGCAATGGGGTAAATGAAATCAACAGCACGTAACTTATCAATTTTGGCTATGATTGTCACAGCTTTGGATGGGTTGAGGGGGCATTTCTTTTGACGAACAGGGGCGATATCCGACCAGGTGTCGATTCAATGTTTGACTATAGAAGGATCAAGGCCAGGCATCTCTGTATATGACCAGGAAAAAATGTCTCAGTATTCCTGAAAGAGAGCTTTATAAGCAATGATTTCTTCAGGGGAGCATGCGGCACCAATGGTGATTTATTCTATGATGCTAGGTTTAATGGAAATGTCAATTTTGATGGTGGGGGAGATGTTGGCCATGTTGCCTTCTTCAAAAGCATCGGGGGCAAGGATAAGGTTGTTGAACCAGTCAATATGCCCCGAAGGAATAAAATCCTTGGTTTCGATTGCACACAGGGAGGCTTGGGTATGAAGCTGAAAGGCCTCTTGTGAAAGGAAAAGTGCTCGATGATGGGGCGCATTCCATGGGAAATCAAGGGTAGTAAGTTCCTCTAGGATATCTTCAGCGTAGTGGAAAATGTGAGAATACAGGGGATACGGGGAGGTGACAGGGGGAACTGTCAATGGGTAAGTGTTACTGTCCTCAAGTGATGAGGACGTAGAAGGGATATTGTCTATGGGGTGTGATGGCTCTCTTGACATGAACCAAATTTCCCTATACTGTGGATGGTACCTCGTTCGCTCAGGTACTGAAATGTTGAAATATTGTGTAAATGTAAAGAATATTCTTATCCCCTTTTGTGGATTGATCATTTCGGGCATTGTAATTGACCAAATCCCCTTTTTTGGATTGATCATGTCGGACATTGTAATTGACTAAATCCCCTTTTGTGGATTGGTCAAACCCTAATTGTAATATGCAAATTAAGAAGTCGGCCCCCAACTAAATTAAAGTGGTTTTAACCACCCAGCAAGACAAGTCAGCCCTGTTAGTGAAGAGACACCTCCTTTCAACGCTTGCCAGTTTGTATAAATAAAGTAAGCCAGCCACTCATTTGTTCACTCATCTAGTGCACAAGTATTGAAGGAAGTTGTAGTTACCAGTTGCCGGAAGAAGGAAGAGAGAGAGGCACATTTCTTGGGAGAGGATATTCTCTAGTCTTTGATTATTTTCTAGTCTAGCATCATGGTAGTTTGTCTCTCGTAGAGAGAAAGTTGTTTTGGTGTTGTACTTCGTTATTGAATCTATATTAAGGAAGTTTTGTTGGGTTTTCTTCCCCTTGAGGGTTTCCTAGGATAAATGTGTTGGCCCTTGACCAAGTTTTGGGAGATTCTTGGTCATGTTGACCTATTTTGGGACTTCAACAACTTGTCGAAGGAGGAGCGGAAGATGAAGTGGATATCACGGGATCTCAACCCCTTTTTGGGTTTTTGGATTATGTAATGGGATTGGGATGTCGGCCCATGGGTTTACCCATGTTTAGGCCTATTTTGTATATATAAATAGACGCTTAGGCTAGATAGAGGAGGTGGTGCATCTATGTGATGTGAATGTATGCTAAGTGCAAGTAGAGTTTGTAAGTGCTTTGTGCATGACTGTAAGAGACTTGCAGAGCTAAGTGCAGGTCCTTATAGCATATTGTGGAAGGCTTAGTGTTGTAACACAAGGAAGAAGGATCTAGTTCGCTGCGCAGATCTTCTGTTCTGTGCGGAGTAAGGGTTTTGAGGCTCTGTGCTTGTAACCGATTGACTGAAGACAATAAAGAAGAAGAGTTGGTGGGTGTAGCCCCAGGGTGGGGGTGAACCAAATAAACACTGTGTTATGTTGCTTTGTGCTTTGTCTTGATGTGTTCACATGTTATTTGCTAAGTGATTTGATGTATTTGAATAGATCTACTCATTCTTTGTGCTTATTATATGTGAGAATGTTAGATCTGATCTATATGGCTATGCTTAGTGCTTTATCTCCTTGATCCGATCTATTTACTTATGCTAAGTGCTTAAATACATTAGATTAGTGTGAATGCTATGAAGGTCTATTTTATCAACGAAGTGGATATTGATCGCATATTGAGGAAATGATGGTGCTAAGTACTTTATTAAGTGTTATAATCACAGATATGTGTCCCAGCTAAGGTTGCAGACACCTCAGTCTTGCAACCACCCCTGCCTCTACCTCGGGTGAGACTTCATTTTCTTCGCAGGTGTTGCCGAAAAGGCCGGTAGTTAGGGCTTTGTTGGTGCGTTGAACCCTGGGTCTGCTTGCCCCTATGCCAATAAATGGTTCCGTTGTCGAGACCTGAAACTGTGATTGTTGGGAACTAAGAAAGAAGAAGCTTTGTGTAAATATTTGACCAAAGATTGTGAAAGCTCTGTGCATAGATTTGTGCCCTAGTGCGTAGTATCCTACTCGATTTATACAGCTCTATTCTAAATAAAGAAGCCCGATCTAAAGAAAAGAGGTTGGATCTGAAGAAAAGAAGCAAGATCTGAAAGTTTTGTGCTCTAAGAAAGGTACAAGTGAGTCTGATTAAAAAAGGTAAGATTTGCAAGCTATGTGCTCTGATAAAGGTAAGAATAGTGAAAAGTTTTTAGATCTAGAAGCTTTGTGCTCTGTAGAAGTAAGATAAGTGGAATTTTTTGTTTCTAAAGTATGGATCTAGGTATGTTTGATAGGTTATGCCCTAGCTTGAAAACTAGGGAACTAATAGATGAAAGAAGGCTTGATATGAGTAGATCTGATAAGAATAGTGAAATATATGTTATACCTATGCATAGAAAGAATTTTTTGCAGGTTAGATACCATGATCCTAGTGTGCAGTACCGGAAAGGCTGAGGATCATTTAAAAGAAAGAGAGTATTAACCCTCGGTTATCATTGCAGAAGACCGAGACATCTTGCTAAGGAATGCCTTGGGAAAAGAGCTAGTCATATTTGTTGTAAAGCTATGGACCATGAAGTGTGGATTGACCTAGAATGATTGCTAAGATGGAAGAAATGAATCTGAATAAAGAAAACCCTAAGGCAGATCCAAGAATGGCAGAACCTCAGAAAGAATCAGAGAAAGTATTTTTACAAATGAAAGAAACCATGAATGACCACCGACATGTCATCTTATCAAAGATCTTCAAGGAAAAGAATGCCTTGAAGTAAGAATAGGAGACTTCGACATTGACTATATTCTGGATGAAGAAACACAGGTGAATAACATGACAGAAAGAACTTGGGAAGCCATAGGGAAGCCTGCTATGATTCCTTCATTAGGAGGAATAGGACCATTCAGAGGAAAGTTGATAAACCTATGTGGGAAGCTCGCTCGCATACCTATGAACGCTAATGGAAGTTCGACAGAAGAAGATTTTGAGATTATTAAATTTATTGAAGACAGCACCCAGTTTACCATGTTACTAGGAAAACCTTGGATTGGTAGAGATCAAGCCAGACGAGAAGAAGAAGACGAAGTTTTGGAGTAGAAGAAACAAGAGTTAAAAGATTTCATGACCAAAAGGATCGCACACTTGATTGAAGAACAAGAGAGCAGATTGAAGCTATCTAACACTAGAAACCCCGATGTCAAAGCTGCAAGAACATTAGAAGACCCATGGAAGACAGAAGTACCTACCCCATACAAAGACGAAGTATTATCCAGGAATCCTAGGGAAGAATCTCAACAACGCAAAGTGACTATGACCAAAGAANAAGGATCGCACACTTGATTGAAGAACAAGAGAGCAGATTGAAGCTATCTAACACTAGAAACCCCGATGTCAAAGCTGCAAGAACATTAGAAGACCCATGGAAGACAGAAGTACCTACCCCATACAAAGACGAAGTATTATCCAGGAATCCTAGGGAAGAATATCAACAACGCGAAGTGACTATGACCAAAGAAGATAAGAATCAGAATGGAAAAAGGAATACTAAGACGAAGATCACTGGAAAAAAGGCTAGAAAGTTAAGTAAGAAGAGAGCTAAGATCGAAAAGTTGCAGAAGGTTCCAAAGGGAACTTCGCAGACGAAAAAATTGCAAAAGTGGAGATTTGTTGGGATATCAGAACAACAACACATGGCACTTCACCATGATGAAGCAATATAGTCATTGGGGACATTATAACCGTTCGATCAATGCTCCGAATGGGCACAAAGGCACTTATGGTTCATCATCAGACCATTGGACCACGCCATAACAGACCAAACAAGAATTAATGGAGGCTCATACCTGTTGCAAGCGAACCATTGTCAAGTTCCCTATTTATCTCGCCGCGCCACGCACCGAGAACACTTTTTCCAATTGAGAATTCGAGCCTGCAGACTAAGCCGAGTTTATACAGTGATCATCGCACTCTTGCTCTCTATCTCAGTACTGTGTCTAAGTTGTTTCCCGAACCCGCGATTGTTCACCCCGAGTGTGTATGTCGAAAGAATTGAGCGTCGCGGAGAAAGCTACTAAAGAATTTTTGATTGACTTGATGATTGAGAGAGTCATGTCGATGTCTGAAGGTATCCAGGCTTCATCCACAAGAACAGTGCAAGCGTCTCCGTCCACTGCTCAAGCCGGACCATCCCAGCCAACCGATGAAAAGCGAACCAAGAACAGAGACCATATCGCGAATGCTAAGTTGATTCTGAGCATTTTACCCACCTATATACCACCTCTGAGCGGTGCAATCAATCGAGACAGTGTGCCCAGAGAATTTGAGTATGCTTTGGTCACTGTGTACCTCCCGAAAGGGATACGCGTAGTTTGCGTGGACCAAGAAAAGATTGCAGCATTGAAGTTTAGCGACTTCAACCTCGGTGATAGGAAGTTCTACAACATGCTCGCCCCACATAAGTACCTGACCAGAACAAAGGGAAAGAATTTGAATATAGTATCCCAGTCATGGACTATGAACCTCGCGCAGTCCACACTGCTCAATGTCATGAAGATTCCTCACTTCGGAAGGCACCAAGAAGTGAATGCATGCGTCAAGATTTTGTTTTCTTGTTACCATGGTGGATACTTGTGGTTAAACCACCATATCACAGTGGATCTAACATTGATCAATCGGATCACAGGGATGAGCATGCAAGGACCCGACCCATAGGATTTCTATCTTGGAAAAGCCATGGACCCCGCTCTCGCACAAAGGATCAAGGACACTTACGAAGATTTCGAGAAGGGAACGCGAGGCTACAAGGTAGCTTCTATCCATAGCGGCACAGTGCGCCTAGCCTGTCAATTGATCGTAGGAAAGTTAGTTCACAAGAACCGACCCACCCAAGTGACTGGTTTTGTAGTCAACCTCGCAGGAAAGTGTGCGGAGGGCCTACAAATGAATTGGGTGAAGTACCTGGTGAACCAGTTGGAACTGGACTGCACGGAAGTGCAAGACCAAGGATATGAGTTCCACTTCATCTGACTTTTAATCCTAATCGCTTTCATTGCATGGGAGATGCCAAAAGGTGCAACCTTCCCGGACACCGAGCCCTTTGAACCTCTGGTCGCGAAGTTTAGTACATTGTGGTATTCCAGTGACATGAACAAGCAATGGCAGTCAAATGTCATGTTCCATACCTATTACAACCATCTGAAGATATCCATCCAGTCTTAGCCTCGCATCACGCCAAATACTCTCCATAGGTTTTAGCCTTTAATGAAATTCAGCATGGACCGCCATTTCATTTATATTTCAGCGCGTGCTGATGAGCACAAGCAGCAACTTCAGTATTACGACAAGCTGACAGAGGAGGACTTAGAAGAGATTACTAAAGACTGGTCGGCGAACCTTCTCATTCCAGCAGACCCTGCAAAGATGTCCGATATTGACAGTCCAGAAGCAGCGCATGATACACCTAGACCCACCAAGACAAAGAAGAATGAAGAAGCCCAAGATGTAAGCAGTACCTCAGCAAAGACTGCTTCCATCTCACCTGCGCAAGGAGGTGATGGCGGAGAGATAGATGGCGTAGAAGTTGAATAGAAGAAAGGCAAGGTTACATTGCCTAGATACAAGGAGGATCCTTCGAAGAAAAGGAAGGTTTCCCCCCTGAAGCCTTCTTCTCGGAAGAAATCGTAAGCCTCTATGACCAAAATGCAGACTACTCTCACCTCATATGACTTCGATTTCATTGTAGCAGCACTGAACGATGCTTCGTTGAAGATAGCAGAGAAGCAAGAGGCTCAACAGGAGGAGATATACAATCGAATTAAGGTTGAACTTCAAGAGGTGCAGCAGGCACTACAGTCCAGCCGCGCAATTTCCACTGTGCCTCTGCCATTGGAAACACCAGAACTGGGAGATGAGTCAGCTCAACTCCACCGAATTGTTGATACAGTCGAAGCTCGCCTTCGACGAGAACAGGAGGAAAAGTGCAAGCCACCCAGGCTTTAGCACAAGTATGGGGAGACCTTTTAGAGCAATGTAGTACTGCAGAACGGGAAAAGCTTTCTCTCCAAGCAAACTGAGATGAAGAAAAAGTTCAACTGCAGAAAGAAAAGGAACAGTTGCTTGCGGAGCAACTCGAAGTAAAGGAAAGGGTCAACAGATCACTTCGCTTTGTGACAGTTATAGAAGTAAAGGTCAAAGAAAGAGCCCCACAGCAGGTGGCATAACTTGAAGAAGTAATCCAACAACTAGAACAATGCATAGAAGATTTGGAGCTACACGTAGTGCCCGAGACCCCGCAATATGTAAGAGTCTAAAGGGAAGCAACCGCCAGGAGCGCAGTTGAGAGACTGAAGGCTCATGCCGGGGACTGCAAGCAGTTGAGTAATCGTAGTGCCCAAACATATGAGAAGCTCACTGAGAATCCAGAATTGCAGGCACTGGAGTCGTAGCTCCAGGAAGTGAAGCAGCACGCAGACACGCTACAGGCAAAGTTGAAGGCCCTATCAGTTGTAGATAGAATGAAGAGATCTCAAGAGTAACGCACCACCCAGTAGCAAATCCATACGATCCAGATCAAAGTTATGGAAGTAACTCAATCGCCCCAACCTATGCAAGATAAGGCATGCCAATTGTTCATAGAGATTGAAAGTCGAGGAGCAAAGCTAGAACATGTTGTCACTACAGCAGAACAACGCCTAGAAGGTCTAGTGAATGACACAATGATCCACAAGTTCGCCAAGCAAGAGACCATAGCAAAGCAGCAAGTTGAAGCAACTCGAGCCAAAATCGAGGAGTTCGAAGCAGAACTGANAAAAGTTGAAGGCCCTATCAGTTGTAGATAGAATGAAGAGATCTCAAGAGTAACGCACCACCCAGTAGCAAATCCATACGATCCAGATCAAAGTTATGGAAGTAACTCAATGGTCCCAACCTATGCAAGATAAGGCATGCCAATTGTTCATAGATATTGAAAGTCGAGGAGCAAAGCTAGAACATGTTTTCACTACAGCAGAACAACGCCTAGAAGGGCTAGTGAATGAAACAATGATCCACAAGTTCGCCAAGCAAGAGACCATAGCAAAGCAGCAAGTTGAAGCAACTCGAGCCAAAATCGAGGAGTTCGAAGCAGAACTGACCAGACCAAAGTGACTCGGGACGAGTCACAGGTGAGTGTTGGGGGCTTGTTGACCCTTGACCAAGTTTTGGGAGATTCTTGGTCATGTTGACCTATTTTGGGACTTCGGTAGCTTGTCGAAGGAGAAGCGGAAGACGAAGCGGAGATCACAAGATCTCGACCCCTTTTTGGGTCCTTTTTGGGTTTTTGGGATTATGTAATGGGATTGAGATGTCAGACCATGGGTTTACCCATGTTTAGGCCTATTTTGTATATATAAATAGATGCTTAGGCTAGATAGAGGAGGTGGTGCATCTATGTGATGTGAATGTATGCAAAGTGCAAGTAGATTCTGTAAGTGCTTTGTGCATGACTGTAAGAGACTTCCAGAGCTAAGTGCAGGTCCTTGTAGTAGATTGTGGAAGGCTTAGTGTTGTAACGCAAGGAAGAAGGATCTAGCGAGCTATGCAGATCTTTTGTCCTGTGCGGAGTAAGGGTTTTGAGGCTTTGTGCTTGTAACCGATTGACTGAAGACAATAAAGAAGAAGAGTTGGTGGATGTAGCCCCAGGGTGGGGGTGAACCATGTAAACATTGTGTTATGCTACTTTGTGCTTTGTCTTGATGTGTTCACATGTTATTTGCTAAGTTCTTTGATGTATTTAGATAGATCTACTCATGCTTTGTGCTTATTATATGTGAGAATGTTAGATCTGATCTATATGGCTATGCTTAGTGCTTGATCCGCTCGATCCGATCTATTTGCTTATGCTAAGTGCTTAAATACATTAGATTAGTGTGAATGTTGCGAAGCTCTGTTTTATCAACGAAGTGGATATTGATTGCATAATGAGGAACTGACGGTGCTAAGTGCTTTATTAAGTGTTATAATCACAGATATGTGTCCCAGCTAAGGTTGCAAACACTTGAGTCTTGCAACCACCCCTGCCTCTACCTCGGGTGAGACTTCATCTGCTTCCCAAGTGTTGCCGAAAGGGCCAGTAGTTAGGGATTTGTTGGTGCGGTGTTGTAGTGTTGAACCCTAGGTGTGCCCTTATGCCAACAAAATTCTTGTGTACTCTTGTGATTGTGTTTCTCTCAGTGATCCTATCTATGCTATGGTTATCTAGTAAATTGAAAATAAACCTAATAATAGCTTAAACTTTAACATTATCATAGCTAAGCTAAAGAGAGCATCTTTCACAGAAAAAGAAAAATGTCACTATTGTCATACAAGAAAATTAGGGCTTTTTGTTAAAGAGGAATTCCAGCCCAAAGATCATCTAGAAAAGTGGGCCCTAGACTAAGGAACTCATTGGCACCTTCAACGCACCTTTTCAATGGATAGAACTCCTGGAAAGTGAAACCATAGTTTTCACCAGTACCAGAAGTACCAAAAAACCAGAAGTACTAGGAAACCAGAAGTACCAGAAAACTAGAAGCACCAGTCCAGAAATCCATTGGTCAAGTTTGAAGGGGAAAATTTTGGATTTTATGAAATCTAACCACACCAGGCTACTCGCCTCAGCCAAGCGCACCTCCTGGTAAGTTCAAAATTCAATTCTGAGCATTTTCATTTTTTGGTCATTTTCCTAGCTCAAGGTAAAAGATGTTTGCAAGCACTAAGCTTGTTGACAAGCTAGAAGGTGGGGAAAACTTATGTACCTGGAAGTATAGGATTTCACGCATTCTTGAAGAGAATGACCTAGCAAGATTCATTAAAGAGAATGTACCAGAACCCGTCGATGCTGCAGCTAAAGCAAAACACCAAAAAGACACAGTTAGGGCCAAAAGAATCATTGCAGATTCTATCAAAGATCACTTGATTCTTCAAGTGGCCTAAAAGAAGACTCCAAAATAAATTTTTGATGCCCTAACCTGATTATATGAAGGAAGGAACATCAATCAGAAGATGAATCCGAGAACTCAACTCAAGAATACAAAGATGCAGAAAGGAGAAACAATTCATGAATATTTCTCTAGACTATCACAATTCAAAGAACAACTAAAAGTTAACTCCATAAGAGTTTCAGATAAGAAGAAAGATGTTTCAAAGATTAGATACTACAACTGTCAAAATTTGGGACACTTTTCCTATAATTGTCCTCAAGGAAAAGGGAAAAGAAAGCATCAAGCACATGTGGCAGAGGAAGAGGAATCTCCTCCCTCAAAGAAATCTTTAGTAGAAATTGAGAAACATGTACTTTAAGTTGAAGATAGTTGATCTGAAGAAAGATAGAAAATGGTGGAGTCCGTGGAGCCTCCCCACACAAAAACAAAAGATAAGTATTCATGTTTAGTTTTAGTATCTTGTTTACTTTAATACTTTATCATTACAAGTTAGATTTTTGTGAGAAAGTTAATTAACCTCATTTTATTTCAGTGTATATGCAGACTTATCAAAGAAGAGGATAAAGAAAGAGATAAAATATTTATTTCACGTATGATCACTCATGAGAGTGACAAAGGTATGTGTTTAGCTATGATAGTAAGGGAAAATTTGGTAATTTCATAGCTAGAGTGAAAAAGAGTTCAAAAGACTTATTCATGATTAGGGTTTTAGATGTGTACATGGTTGAACAAGTTTTGCTTAAGAAAATATGTGTACTACTCTGATAGAAATCATGATATAGTTTTATTTGATTACTGCTTATTGTTACTAACTGATTGGCTAAGTGACATATCTCAGAAATTATAGTGTAAGTAAGTTTACAGGTCTCAATAGAAAGAACTTATGCCTTGACTTGCAGAAGTTAGACAACACGAGAAGGACTTGTGATATGGTGACAGTCAGTAAAGACTAGACAGTATCTAGTATTTATATAAGAGGAGGCTCCTAAAGATGCAGAACACAAATGTTCAATATGAAGAGAAAGATGGATACTCAGATATAGTTGATCAAATGCAGGTAACTGTAGATTGTTCCAGTACCGTTCTTATAGATGCAGAGGGAGCAGGTTGATCCAATATGAAGTCAGAAAGAAAGAAATGTTCTAGCTAGAAATGTTCTCTAGTTCATGTGGGATGACTAGGAGTAAAGCTATGGTATTAGTCCTCTCTAGTGGATGGGTTAGATAGATGACTACAAGAGAAGGGAGAACATAAAAGGAATGGAAAAACTCATAGAATATCTTATGTGTGAAGATAAGACATCTTATGTGTGAAGATAAGAGTATCTTCTGCGTGAAGATGAAAGATCGAAAGAGTATCTTCTGCGCGAAGATAAAGAGAACAAAACTTGTTTAATATGGACTTATGGAGAACCAGTCAGTGATCGTGATGCCAGATGACCAAGTGGATTATATTGATGCCTCATGTTGCCCAGTTGATGATAATGCACAGTTGATGATGTTATTCAATGGATGTTGTTACCGAGTTAATGATGTTATCCAGTTGATCTTGTTGTTCAGTTGATGATGATTATCCAGTTGATGATATTGCCCAGATGATATTGTTCAGTTGATGATCACATCTAGTGGTCTGTCAAAAGATAAAGAATATCCTTCTTGCTAAGAGGGAGTGTTGAAATATTGTGTAACTGCAAAGAATATTCTTATCACCTTTTGTGGATTGATCATGTCGAGAATTGTAATTGACCAAATCTCCTTTTGTGAATTGGTCAAGCCCTAACTGTAATATGCAAATTAAGAAGTCGGCCCCCAGGCAAATTAAAGTGGTTCTAACCACCCAGAAAGACAAGTCGACCGTGCCAGTGAAGAGACACCTCCTTTTAGTGCTTGCCAGTTTGTATAAATAAAGGAAGCCAACCACTCATTTGTTCACTCACTTAGCTCACTCATCTAGTGTGCAAGTATTGAAGGAAGTTGTAGTTACCAATTGCCAGAAGAAGGAAGAGAGAGAGAGGTGCATTGCTTGGGAGAGGATATTCTCTAGTCTTTGATTATTTTCTGGTCTAGCATCACGGTAGTTTGTCTCTCGTAGAGAGAGTTATTCTGGTGTTGTACTTGGTTATTGAATCTATATTAAAGAAGTTTTGTTGGGTTTTCTTCCCCTTGAGGGTTTCCCAGGATAAATGCTTGTGTAATCTTGTGATTGTGTTTCTCTCAGTGATCCTATTATGCTATGGTTATCTAGTAAATTGAAAAGAAACCTAATAATAGCTTAAACTTTAACATGATTGTTGACGATTAAAATCGCAACGAAGTTTTGCCCGCAAAGAGTTGCTAAAGCCTATTATTATAAAGCTAAATAATACTAGTAGGTGGGACCCCCTTGTAGATTGGAGATCAGATCTGATTCTTATTTGATGTTGTGCTACTATTCGACACTACTTACATGGTTAATGAGATCTTGTTTTTATTGGCGATGGATTGGGATTATTATGTGTTGGTTCTATGTGCGACAAGTAAATAATGAATAAGGCATGTTATGTTCTAAGCTCTAATTTTATGTTCCAACGGCCTATGTTATTCATTGATACCATTGCTATCTATTCTTGGGACACCTACACAACAGACATGTTAGTAACAAGACATAAAGAGCAGTTGGAAAAAGGCAAAAGCAATTTAACAAATGAAAAAGGAAAGGAATCTAACTATGCAAATACACTACAATACATGCATGAAAATTAAAATGATTATGGTTAATCCTAGCTAGCAAGCTAAAGGTTATGCGATTTGATTGAGTTATATGAAGTGGTGATTTGTGTTATGGCATAAGTTTGATATAGGTCGCGCTATTGGTTTTATTGGGTGATGGTTTCGATACATGGTTTAATTAATTGAGTTAATAGGAAGGTTGTTGGCGTGTACTAAGGAATTAATGGACTGGGAATGTATGCCACCCTTACTCCTTCCACTGGTCACCACCCTAATTGGGCTATTGTTCAACTGTGTTGTTGTGGTTACGCTCCGACTTTCAAGCAGAGGGAGAATCGCTCGGCCAACTCGTGTTTTAAGGTGCTTTGATTACAGGTATGTCTTTTTTTTCCATCCATGAGTCTGCTCTGGTTATGAAATAGATATTGGCTCGAATGTATGGGTTTGTGTTTTCCCTTAAGTATGGAAACTGTGTAAAATTGTGTTTTTTCTGGAATGAATCGTTGGTGGCTTTCTTTGCGATAATGTCTGAAGTTACAGTGTATTGGGTCGTTCTAAGTATTAGCAGCCATAAAGTCTCTCTGTCATCCTTGTCAGTTTAGTGGAGGGTTTCATTTGGTCTAGACTGGACAATTGCCTTCATGCATTGTATCACCTTACCCAGTCTTAGCTTTTATGGGGTTTTTATTGAGTTTGAAACACCATGTGTCACTGCGCATTATTCACTTGGGTATTGGGGTTACTTCATGCTTCCAATAGTCGCGCAGTGGGTCATATTGCTTCTTCTCGGCTTCGTTTCACCTCAGCATTGTTAGTTGGTTGACTGGGAAAGCCACGAGGGTTCTACCATGCGTGTGCTAAGTATCATTACAAGGCCAAATGGAGCCTTTCTCCTCTGTTCATGGCCTAGTCTATCATGGGGATTGTCACCCTGTCTGCAAAGACATTTGTGGTATAGCATGTGCATGCACCATTAGTCTCAGAGGTTCTCACCTGATGTCGGGAGTCAACTCCATGTCTCCCTATGTTGGTCTACAGGGCCAAACCTTGATTTCTCAAAGCTCAGTGTTGATAAAGGAACGCATTATGCCATGTTGGATAGATGATCGATGGTTATGAGTTAGTGAAGCATTGTTGATAATATTCTATTATCAACTCGTCTCTATTGATTATCCTTACAGTGTTTTGCTTATTAGCACTTAGTCACTGCAATTGGTTTTTATGACTGTCTAATTAATAAGTTCAGCATTGAAAGTGGTTGATTGAAGATTGGGGTTGATACATAGTCACTATCTTTTGCATTGAAGTTATCAGAATGTTAGCTCAACATTAGTTTACAAGTTATTAATGATGTTTCGCTCGTGATGCATCGGTATGTGTGGCGTTCCTACACCATGAATAAATGATTACTGTGACTATGTGTTTTTAATGGCCAAAGGGTTATTGCAACCGGGATGACTATGGCATTTCCATCCACTGTATATGTTATGGTTATTTGATCGTGTCATCAAGGAAGGGTACAAGTTTTTACACAGTATGGTTTTGTTGCAGTTTGATTAATTGAGCAATATTGTTGTTGCCTCCTTGTATTGGATTGATAGTTTGGCACGATAGGTTGAGTTAATGATACTACGACTGTGTGTTTTAAAATTGTCAAATGGGAATTTTGCATCATGGTAATTATGGCATGGTTATCCACTGTGCATGTTATGGATATTCTTGGTTGCGCCCCCAGAGATAGTCACAGAATTTTTAAACATGGCTTTGTTGCATTTTGATCGACCTATGTTATGAGATTGGGTATGTTGTTGTTGCCTCGTTGTGTTGGATAGCCCCGCATTTCGAATGTTTAGAGTCAAAGGAAATTGGACCTATACAGTCATAGAAATACACTTGTGTTTTGTCGAATGGTTGTGTATTTCATGGCGTAGCATGACTTGAAGTGGTGATTTGTTATCAGTGTGTTTAAATGACAAGTCTGGATCTTTGCAAGTTAAATATGGATCATTGTGTTGATTGTCCACCATGTATGTTTAATGAATATCTTGCATTTCAACAGTGATAAACACGGGTGTTGTGACAGTATAACCTCATTGCAATTTAATTATTAAATGAATTAAAAGATAGAATCAAGCATGAATTTTATGTCTGTATTTGATGATTGAGGTAATTGGCAGTGGTTGATGGGTTGGCACTAAACAGAGTAAAAGTAATTGGCTGTGTATTCATTTGGAAATTGCTTAAAATGTTAAATGGATAATGAGAAAAGTAGAGCTCCTCTATAGGTTGTTGTGGAATGCATATTATCTTGTTTGGTGGCATTGTGTTTGACATTTCATTACAAGCAAGGAGCAAGTTAATGCACATGATTGCGTGAACTATGCACGGTGATTTTTTTGGGTCTCAGTGGTCATTTGGTTGGTGTGTTTCCTTCTACATAATGGTTTATGGATCACTTAATTAATTTTATGAACAATAATCGCTCTCTTTCCCTACCATTATTTCACTTTCCGCTAATTACAACCCACTTGCCTTCCCACATTCATTTTTCACTCCTTGTTCTAAAATTTAATTACAGTCAAGAGGAATTATGTATTGAAGCAGTTTAGAGTCACATTTTCTTGGTTGGATTACAGTGATGTTTTCTTTGGTTTGCATAACAATTAATTGTTGTGGTCTTTGAGCAGTAACTGTGATTCTTTTCCCCCTCATTTTATCATTTTTCTCTAAATATAAGCCCCTCGCATATCTCAGGACCTTTTTTTTTTTCACCCCCTGCTCATTGACAACAGTTAAACAATTTATGTGGATTGGATTGCATGAGCCTGATATGTTGCTGAGCCAAAATCTATTTCATATTTTTAAAGATTTATCATGTATGGTTGTTAAAAGGACTATTTTCTAATCAATCATGCATGCAGGAATGAGTTTTTTCAGCCGAGGTAGCCATAATAGAGGCAACCGAGGGAGAGGTAATTGGAACAGAGGCCCAAGAAGGCCAAGGTTCTCCATACACTTTGATGTTGACTCACAAGAGTTAGGCCAGTTGTTTCGGGCTGGATTTTTCAACTGGATTGGGCAAGGAATGGTCCAACCTAGGCCTGAAAGGCCTCCTTTCCAACCTCCACAAGTCCCTAGTATTCTCGTTCCCCCTCATGTATCATTGCAACCCGAGGTTCCCAAAAATGACGGATGGAAATAGATTGTCCACCCGGCAGTCTCCCAACATCGTGGCTGGCCCAATTTGTCTTTATCTGCTCCCCCGCCTATTAACCCGATTGTCCAAGTTGCACATGTCCACTCACCAGTCCAATCCTCTCATGCTAGAAAAAGGTTGAAAACTGAGGCCCACCATGCCCTTGACAAAGAAAAAGCCATTGTTGCCCCTTCCTCACCCTCTAATGGCTCTGACAAATCCATGTCTTCCAAGATGCATTTGAGGGATGATTGTTCCCACGTGATCAACGAGATTAGGCAAAGGCTCAGCGCAGCCAAAGGCAAATTCAGGAAAATCGAAGGCTGATAACAACAATTAAGGAAAGATTGCATCTTAGAGTGGGAAATATGGCTTTGGAGTTTTTATTTGATCTATTGTTGATGACAGTTGACTTCAAAAGTTTTTGGACAGGATGTTTTATTCTTGGATATATGAGTAATATATTTTTTTGAAAATAATTTCAAATATCAATGAGCTAAATTGTCAAATGTTAATATGATGATGGGATTCACAAGGAAAGTGTTTTGCTTAACTAACTAGTTATGATATGATTGTTATGAGCTAAAGGGAGTCACAAGGGGTCCCACCTACTAGTTATTATTTATTTATAACCGTTATTATGATTATTACTTTTCCCCCTAACTAAAATTTGGTTGAGTCTTTAGTTAACTTAACTAATGAGGTGGTTCAACTACCTCAACCAATTTTGATTTGCTTAAAGGAAAAAGGAAAGGGAGGAACAAAAGGAGATAGAAGGAGAAGCATACTAAGGTTTTCTCTTTGAGTTTATGTTGAGATAGTTCAGTTTTCATTCATTCCTTAATTTATCACAAGCCTAATTCTCTTTTATGATAGCAGGGTATTATTGTAGACAACAACATTCAGGGTTGAATTACATCATCCAAACACTTGTTTTTCAGAGGTGTTGATCTATCTTTGATAGTCTGTGTAGACTTGTTTGTTTGTGAATTAGTTTTCATGACTGACAAAGGATATTGTGCAGAGTCGAGTGGGAACCAATCTGTGGCAAGTTGATCCAGCCTTTAGAGTCCATTTTTGGTTTTCTGTCAGAGTTCCTTTTGTATGTTCCATCAGGGATGTCTAAGTTTGACTTTGGTCTGAAATTTTTGTATGAGATTTTGTAAATAAAATGAATCTCTGGTGAATTGGAATGAAATAAAGGATTGCTTTGTGTCTCATCTGTCTTGATTATCATCTTGGTGTCTTACTTTTGTCTTTACACTTGTTTTCAGCAACTATTATATTCAGAAAATCATATAAAAATAAATTTTCCAGCAAGCTTTTATTTATGAAAAAGACTAGCCTAAGCACTTGTAATTGATACTTGTGAGTTAGGATTTTATTTTTGATGGCTATAAACCTAGGGTGACATTCCCGTCTATTTTGCTTTAGCCAAGCAAAATCTGAAAATGCTTGAGTAAGATCATTTCATATATTTTCTTCAACAATGACAAGGGGGAGAATTTTATCAATGTTGGCGGAATGATTAGTCTCGTAATGTGTAAGTCAGTCGATGGTGATGATTTTCCCTTTGTGGGGGAAAATCATCATACAAAATACAAAAGAGGTTATTGCCTTCATAGCATACATGTAGCTACGTCCGAACAAGATATTGTAATCAAGTGGGGCGTCGATAACTTCAATTTCAATCAAGATGGTTTTGCCCCCAAGTTCTACAGGGACATTTTGGAAGAGCCCTGCAGGGGACGATGGGCGATCGTCGTAATATCTCAAAGTGATGGAAGATGGTACTAGCTTAGGTGAGTCGATTTTTTTCCATACTACTTTGGACATGATGCATGTGGATGCCTTCATCGATGATGCATCGATGAACTGTGATGTTCTGAATCGTAACTGGTATCTGGAAAGCTACCAGGGCGGGGAGGCGTGGTTCTTCACTATCTAGATCAAAGATGATGAGTCGAATATCAGTTAGGTCGACTGCCCCCAAGGAGGAAAGCAAGGATTTGTGTTTTGGTGGACAGGTTTGGAGAACCTCCAATACAGACATGGTTGCAGGAGACTGTGCTAAGTCATCGACGAGACTGAAGTTATGTGTTGCCCTAGCATGAGGGTTATGTACATTCCGTTGTAACGACATACGGGGTATATGAAGGTTCGGTTCAATGTTAGGGAAGGGAATCATCAATGGTTGTCTAGTTGTAGCTAGAGCCACTTATGAGGTGGTTGGGGTAGATTCAGGGGGAATACCGTATTGACGACCGTGTGTTTGCAGAAGAATCTCTTCTTCACTGGTCAGGTTTCCAGGTTGATTGGGACCTGGGTTTTGATATTTCCCCATTTGTGGTGGGGCTGGGATTATCTCTTGTTGGGTATTCATCACACCTTAGTTTGGAATAGGGTTTTGCAAATTAGTCGGAGGTGGTGGTTGCAAATAATGTTGTGGGGCTTGCTGAGGGGTAGGAGGTGCTGGAGAACATTGCGTGTTCATGGATTCTTTCATCCATTTGAAATCGGCAATTTGGGGGCAATGGTGAGTATAATGTCCATACTCACCACATAGAGCGCAAGAGAAGTTAGTTATGAGGTTATTGTTCTTCCCTTGTCGTAGTTGATTGTTATTGTTTCCTCCTTGGGCGTTTTGGTTGCCTTGATTCTTGTTACCCCCAACGGGACGATTTTTTTGGGGGTTATTTCCTCCTGGTCCCGGGCTGTTATTGTCTCGGTTTTTCCCTTTATTCTTCGTATTATTCGTCTGATGGGTCATATTTTCTGTATTCAATTGTTCAAAAGTATGAACCTATTGAATAGGAGAGGGTTGAATAAAATTAACGATGGCATGTGGTTGTCCCGGTGGAGGAGCTATCGGCTGGGTAGGATCGAGAAATGGGAAATATGGATTGTTTTGTGGAGACGATCCATATGGCATATAGGAAGTTGAAGCACTTCCACTACTATTGGGCTTATATGCGGGGGTTGAGGGTGAACTCGTACTTGGTTGAGAGACTGGATGCATCATGGGTATCAGTGGGGGTCCACCCAATGGTGGAGGGGTAGCAACAGGATATGACTGTTGGTGCGTGGGAGGAAGGTAATAAGACATCCCTCCATATGGTTATGGGTATTTATGTGCCCCATAAGTGGGTGATGGGTGGTCATAAGGGTTGATATGGGTCATAGAACCAATCAACCTATCCACAACGTCGGGCATCCCAAGTTTTTCCTGGCCAAATGGTATGGGTCTGGGTGCATCAAGCAATACTATGTACAAGTAATATGATTGAGCATAGATGAGGTCAAACTATTGGGCCTTGTTGATGGCTTCCTCTTATGATTGAGGAAAAGTGGATGCTACATCCTTGGAAATAACAGAGACGAGTGATTTAAGAAACTAATCGAGACGTTGTTCTTTAGTGGTTTCTGCTTTACAAAAACTAAGTCGTCGACGCCATTCGTGGATGTGGTCGAAGATATGGATAGCAGTGGTTTGTTTGAACTTAGAGAGAATTTCTAAACCAATATCATGATGAACTGGCAGTTGGAACCAAGTAAAGTTGAACCTTGGGTATTTGACCCAAGCAAAGTGGAACCAAGTAAAGTTTCCCAAAATAGTAGCACTCATGGGGGTGTGATATGGTTTAGTCGATGAGTTGGAAAGACTAGAGACTCTTCCTAGAATAGGAGGGAGATTCTACAAGCGTCTAGAATGATGGGGATTCGGTGGTTCCCCTATGGTTCTGACTAGCAAAGTGAATGTGTGCAAATGGTGACAAGAGAGAAATAAATGAACAAGAGCTTAGTATATTTTTGACCTTCACAAAATAGTATAACTCACAATTTCATGTAATCAAATGAACATCATACATAAATCAACTGTAAATAAACAAGCATGTGAATAGGTGGATTTTTTCCACGTGGGGGAACATTAAAACAAATGCTCTTGTCCTAAAATACTCATCATCCTTCCTCTCTATTCAGCACTATGCCTTCCATAATCACTCAACAGTGGGGTCTAAAGCCACCGGAAGAGGAACTAATGAAGGTTGAAGTAATCAGTTATAATGAGGGGTAGAGGGTGCATATCCCGAAAGAGCTAGCGATATTTCCCAATAGCCACACGAAATCTGATCAAGGTGTGATTGAAGCCCACAACCGCCAATTGGGTGGATATCCTAAGTTTGGCCACTAAGTACCTCGGTCAAAGTGCGACATTTAGATTTTCGGCCTCAGAAATGGGTCACGGGCTAGATTCCCTCACAAGAGTTGGGTGACTCAAGGAGGGATAAGTAGAACAACCGGAGCTCTGCCTTCGACCCTTCATGGGTATATCCTTGCCTTATGGTGTAGGAACACTTGACTTAGAGGATTTAAAAGATCCCTATTCTCAACTTCTATTGTTTCAAAATGTGAGAACCTGATAACGAGGGGTTATTTGGATGCCTACCCTTGAGATCCTACCTAGACTAAAAAAAATATTTTGGCACCTCCTGTGGAGGAAAATTTAGTGTGTTCTTATAAAAAATTTATATGTGGTGGGCAAATAGATTGGGGTCATGGACCAACCTCATTTGAATTAAATTGGTGTGGTTAATTTCCAAAGAAGTGGTCGATTCTTTCGAAATTCTTTTGAAGAAAGCCTACTTCGACCTCCACTATTCTAATAGAAATTATGTGTGTGAGGAGTGGCTTTGTGTTCAAGTAAGTGAAAAGTGTGCAAAAGTTTTAATAAGTTAAGTGTGATATTGCAACATGTGGACTTCTTGTGGTGCTTACAAATCTTCTTGCCTAGCTTACTATGTGTCTTTGGTATAACCTTGCGGAGTATTTAAAGACCTAAAGAAGTAGCAATGTGGACATACGAGTCCTTACAAATCCTTTAAACTCCCTAGAATGTTGTCTATACTAAGAAATATTTTGAAACTATCCTAGAATTGTAGACATGTGGGCATGTATGGGCCCGTTACTTGATCATTTAAACTTTCCTAGAGTGTTTTCTAAACTAAGAAAGCATTTAGAAACTATCCTAAGATTGTCCACATGTGGGCATGTATGGGCCCTTTCAAATATTTAAGATGATTTCCAAAACTAAGAGGAATCCTAGGGGTGCCTTGTCCTTTCCTAAATGATTTTTTAACGGAGATGAAATTTCCTTTCAACCACCTTTTATGATTCGCGAGATCACACTAGGGTGTGGGGGAAGAGCATACTTGAGGGTTAAAATTGATTTCTAGTCCCAAATTAATTGTGTTTGAACACACAATAACTTCAACTCAAAATTTTAAATGGAAAATGAGCCATCCATGTGGCAACAAAGCAAAAGAGAAGAATAGTGATTATTTTTACCCCTATGTGCTTATGTTATCTAACCTTTCTTGTGAGAAAGGACTCTAAGTGAAGTGTAGTCGCTTTAAANTAAGAGGAATCCTAGGGGTGCCTTGTCCTTTCCTAAATGATTTTTTAACGGAGATAAAATTTCCTTTCAACCACCTTTTATGATTCGCGAGATCACACTAGGGTGTGGGGGAAGAGCATACTTGAGGGTTAAAATTGATTTCTAGTCCCAAATTAATTGTGTTTGAACACACAATAACTTCAACTCAAAATTTTAAATAGAAAATGAGCCATCCATGTGGCAACAAAGCAAAAGAGAAGAATAGTGATTATTTTTACCCCTATGTGCTTATGTTATCTAACCTTTCTTGTGAGAAAGGACTCTAAGTGAAGTGTAGTCGCTTTAAAAAGTGCGGGAAAATAAAAATCTGAAGGTTAGGCAACCTCTGTTGGAGTTACTTCACACAGACCTGTTGGAGTTACTTCACACACCTAGAATTTCTTTTTCCTAAGGTTTTTATTTGTTTATTAGTCATTATCCAGTCTCCTATATTTTGGGAGAGAATATTCCACCTGGAGAATATTCTCTTTCAGTTCACACTTCAATTTGACTAGTTGAGTTGAGTTTAGATGTTGCATTGGGATCATCACCATGCTAATTCAACCTTGCCTTGGTATCATCACCAAAGTGGCGCATTAGCCTTGATTCCTTGAGTTAACTCCTCACTACTTTTTGTTCAGTCGGTTAACTGAAGACTAGTTCACTAGTTAACTCAACTAAGTGGCAGTTTACTCCCGTAACTGCCTCAGAGACTAGAATAGGTGGAAGTTCACTCCCGTAACTGCTGGTGTGTGTCCAGATCACTCTAGACCACCACTATGGTGACTTGGTTCACCTCAAGTCGAACTCATTGAGTTATACAGAGTATATCATGTGTAAATTATTCATTATTCATAACGGTTAATGAGAATTCTTTCCATTCTTTCTCTCCTTCTTCTTCTTTTTCCAATTCTCTCTGCAAATGTGTGTATCATTGTTTAGCTAGATATATTCTGTGTAGGTCCACACATTTACATGGTATCAAAGCCGACGGACTTCTAAGCAAAAGCTACACCAAAAAAATTTACCGGTACAAAAGATTGAAGATAACGGAAAGATGGAATTCCAAAAAGAATTCATTCTTACACCTTACAACTATTTTGCATGGAAGGAGAAAATAGCCATACATCTCCAATCTAGAGGGTTGTATAGGTTAACCATGAATACAGATACAAAGTCGACATCAGCCATAGAAAAATCCTAGTACTTCAATCGCATGGATGAGGCACTCGAAACAATTTGCAGTCTTATTTCTCCCGATCTCCTTTTTCATATATTTTCCTGTAAGACGCCCAATGAATCCTGGACCATCTTGGAAGGGCTCTTTGGAAAACAGGATGAGATGAGGGGACACATGCTGGAGGTGGAGCTGCTCACATTGGATCCAAAAAGCTTTGAGAATATCCAAGATTTCTTTACAAAATTCAAGGATTTACTGTCGCAACTCAAAGCTTGCGAGGTTGATAAATTGAAGGAGGAGAAACAAATGGTTCTCACCATTCTCTCCAAGTTTGGACCTGAATTCTCTATGTTCGTATCCACATTTCATAATGTCAGATTCGCCTCTGGAGCCACCTGGAAGATGCCTTTTCTTGAGGACTTTATCGAATCCCTGACACAAGAGCAAACCAAGCTCATCAACATGGGCGCAATCAAAGGCCCAAGGTCGCATGCACTCACTGTGCATGATGGCAACCACAAATATCAGAAATCTAAAGATAAATATAAGAAGAAATCTCATGCACATACGAAGAAGGAAGGGTACACCAAACCCTTCACCGATGCCTCTGGATCCAAAGTATAAAAGGGAAGAAAAGGAGAGAAATGCACATACTGTCACAAAGGATTCCATTCGGAATCCGCATGCATGCAAAAACAAATAAATCTGATGTCTTAGATACTTCAACAAAACAACCTTGGAGATCGAATCCCCGAGGTTGCAAAGAAGAAGAAGCCAGAAGATTCAAATTCCAGGAAAGGCAATTCTAGCCATGCCTTGATTGCAATCAACTCCTCTCTCGATGCTTGGATCGTAGATTCAGGAGCATCACATCACATGGCTGCCTCAGAAGCAGTCTATTCTTCTTTGGATGCATGCAAAGGTCCTCCTATTCTGATGGGGGACAATGCTTATGTCGAAGTCACCGGCAAAGGAAGGATTGAACTCACCAACGGAAGCTTCAAGAACGTGTTGCATGTTCCCAAGATTTCTGTCAACCTTCTCTTCGTGTATCAGATGGAAAATTTCGGCACCAGAAAGAAAGTCGTATTCACACCAAATTCCGTGGACATATACGACATGCAAACTAACTCCAGGGTTGCTACCGGTGAGGTAAATCATCAGTCTAGATTGTATACATTTTCTGAATTCATTGAACTTGATTCTGCTTTACTGCTTATTCATGCTGATGAAAGTAGTAGGATATGGCACGAAAGGTTTGGACATTTGAATTTTAGATACATGCAACAGCTTAGAAAGCACAGATTAGTTGATGGTCTACTAGACATCCTCTTCTCCAAGGGAGTATGTGAGGGATGTGTTCTCGGAAAACACCCTCAAGAGAAATTCGTCAAAGGAAATTATCAGCGAGCTTCCGCACCTTTAGATCTGATCCACAGTGACCTCATGGGTCCTTTTCCACATCCATCGATCAACAAGGTGACGTTTTTTCTCATTTTTGTTGATGATTTCTCACGTTTTACTTGGATCTACTTTCTCAGGCAAAAATCTGAGGTCTTTCAACACCTCAAAGATTTTAAAGTTTTAGTTGAGACACAATCCGGAAAGAAGATCAAAGTCCTTCGAACTGATAACGGGGGAGAGTATGTGAATCATGAGATTCATAATCTTTGCCATGAGGCAGGGATTCAGTTGCAGCATACAATTCCCTACACTCCGCAACAAAACGGAGTTGCTGAGCGGAAAAACAGATCTCTAAAGGAGATGGCATCTTGCATGTTGTATGCAAAGTCACTACCACAGAGACTATGGACCGAAGCAATTAACTATGCAACATACATCCAAAATAGATCTCCTCATAGATTTGTCAAGGATAAGACCCACTACGAGGCTTGGAGCGGCCTCAAACCGGAAGTGGCCCACTTTCGCATTTTTGGTTCGCATGGGCCTGGATTCCCTCTGAAAAGAGGAAGACAGTTGATCCACAGAGCACTGAGTGCATTTTTGTTGGATACCCCAAAGGTGTGAAGGGATATCGGCTTATTGATATTTCCTTGGACCGACTCATCATTGAGCATAGTGTCCAATTCGAGGAAAGTGTCTCGCATGTACCTCAGCAGTCGCATGCATACACCTTCACTCTTCCACCTGTCTGAGATGATGAGCATGCACATGCTGACTCTTCTTTAGATGAGAGTTCTAATTCATAGGACTCAGATGATTCAGATTCAGAGTCAGTACAGTCAGATGCAGAGTCAGAGCATCCAAATACAGTTGTAGAGCCAGAGCAGAGGCCCAAGTGGGCACAGACTACTCTTCAGGATGTAGGGGATCTCGTTGGTGATCCAGCTGATACTAGGAGGACTCGATCTAATTTCGAGGAGCCTCCTATTGCAATCACTACCACTGAACCATTTCCTTCCAAGCATCTTTTCTTGGTTTAGTCTTC
>JASDQU010370653.1:61170-71838 GCA_032191745.1 Picea mariana | reverse complement strand
AATCGGCGATAATTTTTACGCAGATCTGGACGGTCCAGAATAGAGCGCATGGATGCACGACCCACATTGGATTCTGGACCCCCCCGTCCGTTTTGCCTTTAATGGAGGGGGGGGTCCGGAATTGGTAATAACTCGGGCGCACATCTGGACGGCTTAGAAAAGAGCGCTCGAATCGATGGTTCACATTGAATTCCGGACCCCCCCTCCGTTCTACGTTTAATGGAGGGGCGAGGGTCCAGAATGGGTATTAAGGAGCGCGCTAAGATTTGCGGTCAGGAAGATAGCACGCAGATCAACGGATCACGATGGATTTCGGACCCCCCTTGGCTTTCTACTTTTAATCAAAGGGGGGGTCTGGAANAAGCAGCGCGCTAAGATCTGTGGTCAGGAAGCCAGCGTGCAGATCAACGGATCACGATGGATTTCAGACCCCCCTTGGTGTTCTTCCTTTAATCAAAGGGGGGGGGTCCGGAAAGAATATTCTTTGCAGAGGGCCCATTTTATAGTTGGCATTGTCCTATTGGTCCGGAAGTCTTCTCACCTTGTGCTGTCTGACAGCCCCCATCACTCTGGAATGTCATCCTCCACTAAGTCCACTTGTCCCACTTGCTCCCGGGTTGAGTCCCATCCCATAACTGCTGTTAGTCCCTGCTGTCAGGCCTTTACCTTTTCCATTCATGACCAGCCCCCTTCGACGACTTTTACCTCCAATCACATGCCTCCACGTCACTCACCCGTATGCATTGGCCACCTTCATCTACCACCTCATCCCTAGTGGCCCGTTGTCCATTTATTACAGGATAACATACCCGTTATCCTGCTGACCTATCTCCCGCGCCCAACCGACCCCAATTTTTGAATAAAACCACCCTTTTCCCTTTCAGTTTCTATTCATCCGTCGCGCCAGAAACCTCCTATTCCTCCATTGCTCCTGCATCGTTTTCACCTACAGTCAGTTGACCCCACTAACGTATTGTTTTTTGCAGGTACAGTTGCTAAAATGGTGTCAAAGACAAAACAATCGGAAGAGGAAGAGAATCCTTTCTTTCCTCCTCCGGTTGACCTGGATAAAATTCCCTTGGTTGATAAAGATCGCTTGATAGCTGATACTATATGCAGTTTTGACTTTTCTGATCTTCAGTCATGGCTCCGGGAGGTTTTCCTGGACAAGAGCGACGAAATTGGACTCTGGGAGTCCAATTTGCCCCTGTATCTCTTCCCCCAGATTCATAATTTCCCCGAGTTTGCCCTCAAATGCCAGGCCCATTACCTCCCTGACCAGAAAGCCATCATTTCTTCATCTGGAGACGTCCTTTTCTTCATCACCCCCGAAGATATTGACCAGATGATGCAAATTATCCGTGCTGAATCTGTGTCCCCATTCAATTTAGAAATCCTCATTGAGCTATATCATAAAATGACTTTCCCTCAAAGAGCTCAGATCTTCGAGCTTTTTTTCCCCACTTCCGCTCCACTTCCTTCCACCAGTCCCCCTTACCCTTCTTCCATGTTCTCCATCAAAGGAAATCAAATCATTTCTTCTCTGTGTGCCCTGCTTGGTTACTATTCTGATCAATGGGTAGATGAGCCCATCCTGGGTTTTTTGTCCATCTTCTCAAACGATGAACAACCGACCATGCAATTCGACTACAGCACTTTCTTGGCCAATAATATCCATGAACAATTTGTGAATTTCGCCACAGAAGGCATGTTTAGGTATTCATCCATTCTGGCTTACATGTTCGTCTATTTTCAAGTCCACAGGTTCAATTTCTCCATGCAGAAGATGGACGTCGACGGGAGGCCCCAACCAGTTACAGCGTGGACTTCTCTTCTGAAACATAATTCTATTGAATACGACTTCACAACGTTCATTGACCAGTTTTACCACCCTGTGGTAAGTATGTTGAGTGGCATGCTTGAGCCACGAATAAATGACGAAGTCCAGAGAATTCTGCATCTCTCGGACAACGGTAAGACAGGAGACTGGTATTTATGTCAGAATCACACCGAAATCAGAGTTTTCGGGTGTGAATTGGCGCCTTACAAACTACCCCGATATGTGCCGGTAAGGATTTTTGCATTAGAATATATTAGGCAGATAATGAATTCAGATGACATTCATTTTGTTTCTCTTAAGAAAAAATAGACAACGACAGGGAAAACTTTGGCTGAGGTCAAAGAGATTGTGTGGACAGATATTTCCAAGTCAATAAATGAAATCTGGCCAATGGTTCAAATCATGTTTGAACAAAATGAGTTGCTCGAGAGGAGCAAGCAGGTTGTTGAGAAAATCAGAATAGAACTGGGAGACATGCCCGCACAAGCCAATGAAACCATAAGGTTCCTGAACTCCAAGACCAGGGAGGAACTTGAAGAATTGAAGATTGAGGACAGGACATAAACTATATTGGAGGTGAAAAGGGTTTTAACCAAAAGAGGTCTCATGCTTCAGCTTGAGGAAAAGATTCAAGTCATGGATCAAGGAGTGCAGAAGTTTTTCAACAAGATAGATGCTCTTCAAAGGAAGGGCCTGTCTGGTCTGAAGGTCATTAATGACAAATTAATGACACTCCATGATTACAATAAAAAGTTGACTGAAGTGTCTAGGGACAGTTCCAAGTTTGCAGGTATACAGGGAAGCATCATAGGAAAAGCATTCATGGATGCCTTGCAGTTGGATATTGGTATCCAACATGAGATTAAACACATATTCATCATCAAGCCTACATTTTCTAAGTACACAGACATGGATGAAGTATATCGGAGGCTGCTTAAAGTCACAGTGCCAGGTCATATCAGATGGGAAGAACTGTGTGATCTACTAGATTAGCAGATGAGCTGTCAACATCCAGTCACCTGTCCAGTCAGAAGAGGTTGCGAAGGCACCTCACCAACGGCCTACCCCATAAATTTAGCATACAGTTGTATCGAGTCATCAAGCAGTTTTGATTAGTTAATATAGTTAGACTAAAAATAGCATGAGCACGTCCTGATCAGTTATGACAGGAACGTTTGTATTTTTGAATTATAAATACTTTATCTTTCGAAGTATTGAGGGTTTTTGAATTGCACACCCTATTGCTATCAAACTGTATTATTTTTGAAGAGATCCACCATTAATAAAGAAGAGGCACTTTACAGGATTCTTGCGCATGTTCACTGGTGATGTGATTTTCTCAGTTAAATGTTTTCTTGCTCTGTAATCATCTTGTTTTTCGATAACTAATCTTTACGAATAGCGTTATGTTGCAGGATTTATCTTTGATACCCTGTTTCCGATTCTAAAGATTTTAATGTTTATCTTCCAAACATCTTCAATTAAGAAATTCTTAACTGCTTGTTAGTTGAAGTTATTTTCCTTATCTTTTCTTCTGTCCATCATTTTAATTACTAAAGATCCAGTGAGTGTGTTACCTCGCCCTGTGAAGGTTTTCTTTAGCGTTTCTGGTTATATCTCCGATTTGATTAAATACAGACCCCATAGCCCAATGGATGTGTAGTTTGTCTCAACCAACTTCAAAAATCCTTTACAACAAAATCAACAGTTCCTTTAGCTAGCCTAATATCTGAAATTAAAACAAAGCTAAATCATATAGAGAGATCCCTCTCTGAAGCTGGAAGGGCTAGATCCCAACTTTAAAGTGGTTGGATATGGTTACCTTAGTAGATTTCTTCTTTTTCAACCTCTAGGAAATTTACCAAGTGCTAACAGAACCCTCAGTTTTTTCCCTTTGACGAACAAATCCTTTCAATTTCTTCATGCACCTCTCTAAAAAAAAATCCAACGACAGGAGACCACCTCGACTAATTCAACCTCATCTACTAGGTGAATTAGAAGATGAACCTGCAAGTCCATGAAACTCGGCTATAGTTCCTTCTCAAACATACAAACAATCTCAACTATCTCTTTACGTCACCGTGGAATGCTAGCCATATGAATATCTTTTGATGTGATCCAACATACAAATGCAAATAATTTAGATATGCCACACCTTAGGTCATGGGGGAAGTCATGGTTTACACACCCACGCACGAGAAAAGGATAATGACACTTCAAGGGAAACACATAAAAAATTAATTATGTTTTATCCCATGGCATAAAAATAAAAAATTACAAATAATAAAATCATATTTTTGACATAAATCGTACCTTTAGAAGGTTCAAATGATCATGTGATTTCAACCTTGACAAATGGTCTTGATGCACAATGAAACAATGTCGTAGGGAAGAACCATATAAAGAAGGCACATTCACACCGAATATAACTTTCTTTGCCAAAGAAAGATCTTCTTTCTTCAAAATCCATGGGACATCACCTTCTTTGGAAGACCAAGAAGGACCAACCTCTCCTCTACTTTCTTGTCTTGGCCAATGTTTCTTTTTAGTTTTTGAAGAAATAAAATCTCTCCTCACAATCAATGTGTCACTTTATTTCGATGATATGTGCCTCCATAAAGAAGATGAAACATTTTTAAATATATGCATGGGATACAGTAAGTGGGCAATCTAAATATGCTCCCAATAGGGGAGCTCATAAAAGATAGATTTCCTTTTCATCCCAATGGGAAATTTATCAACATAGGTGTTATCACCGAAAAATTGTCCGCAACATTACACACAACGGTTGAAGAAAGGCATCAATTCCAACTGCAATTAGAACACCTACAACATCAAAATCCATAAAAAAGGCATAAAACTATATACTTGGTTCAAAAATCAAAGCGTGCAAATTCACCAAAGGAAGCACGTGCACTATGTGTAGGCTAACACAACCCTAGAAGCGTATTGTGCGCAAGATGCACGACTGTCTACGAGAAAATCCACACACTTCTCATGAACGACACATTTATGAATCTTGTCAGCCTCTCAACCACTTCTAGTCCGACCCCCAACACGATTTGACACTCAGATATGAGCAAAATCTAGCTTGGAGGTTGTTCAAGGGCTAGAAAGTGCCCTAAAAGGCCCCTTGTTCACACTATGAACCACTTGTATCTTTCCATGAATGGACACTATAAATATATGCCATGGGTGTGGTAAGAAAACAAGAACTTCAAGGTATTATTATACTGCAAGAATTGTTCTTGGAGAATCCTCTTTTCTCTTTGAATCATTCAAGCACTATAGGAAGGGCCATTCCACTCACCTCTTGAGAGGATTGGAATTGTATTTCTTCACCATTGTTATTTTACATTGTATGAAGAGAAGAGCTCTCTATTAGGGAACTCAAGAACCCTCCCAAGGAGGAAGATGGGATTCATAAGTCCCTGCCTTTCTCTACGGTGCTAGACTATTAATACATTGATCCATTGGTAGATATATGATTGTCATTTTTAGTTTTTCATGGTTCTAGTTCTTGCAAGATTCTATAACATTTATTTCTTTTTGTTTTTATTTCTATTTCCTCGTTTCATGTGTATTTGGTTATGTAATCAACTCACAAGCCTCTGTCTTGTTTAGCTCACTTAACTAGGCAAGTAAGTGTTGTGTTTTTGCTCACCCATGTGACAAAACCAACACAACAGATTGGCGACCATACTAGGGATCGATATCAAATTCCTCCCTATTTAAGTATCGAGAGCACTTATTTCTAATTGTTTGGATATGTAGGTACCAAAACCGGCCTAATCTAGTCTTGCAAAGTCAAAATTCAGAGCCAAGGCAAGAGAATTTCATTTGGAAATTTCTTTCCCGACGCGTGACAGGAAGTGCACGGCTTTCGAAGCACATATAAACAGATTTTGCGCATTCTTCACTCTATGCATGTAACAAATTTCATATACCCGCACATTGTGCGTCCTTAGCGCAACTGTCAGAACTACAACCCGAACACAAGTTCAGTTTTTTGCAAGTTGTAAGGGTTTTATGAGTGGTTTGAGAGCCCCTTGCCTTCAGATTTTAATTTCCTGTGCTTTGTAAAGCAATCACACTTCACTTAGAGGCCTTTCTCACAAGGAAGGATTAGCTAACATAAGCACACAGGGGTAAAAATAATCACAATTCTTCTCTTTGCTTTGTTGCCACGTGGATGGTTCATTTGGAATTTAAAACTTTGAGTTAAAATTATTGTTTTTTCAAACACAATCAACTAATTTGGGACTAGAAATCAATTTTAATCCTCAAGTATGCTCTTCCCCCGCACCCAAGTGTGATCTTGGGAATCAGAAAAGGTGGTTGAAAGGAAATTTTGTCTCCCTTAAAAAATCATTAGGAGAGGACAAAACCCCCCTAGGGTACCTCTTAGTTTTGGAAATTATCTTAAAAGATCAAGTAATGGGCCCATACATGCCCACATGTCTACAATTCTAGGATAATTTCAAAAGATTTCTTAGAATAGACAACATTCTAGGAAGTTCAAAGGATCAAGTAAGGATCCATATGTCCACATTTCTAGTTCTCTAGAGCTTTAAATATTCCACAAGGTTGTACCAAAGAAACATAGTAATCTAGGTAAGAAGATTTGTAAGGACCACATGAAGTCCACATGCTACAATCTTACACTTAACTTATCAAAAATATTTTGCACAGTTTTCACTTTCTTGCACACAAAGCCACTCATCACACACATTATTTCTATTAGAATAGTGGAGGTCGAAGTAAGCTTTCTTTTTAAGTACCCATAAATTACTTCAAAGGAACTTCGAAAGATCCGACTACTTCTTTAGAAATTATCCACACCAATTTAATTCAAACGATGTTGGTCCATGACCCCAATCTCTCAGCCCACTCCATCTAAATTTTTTCTAAGAATGCATTAAATTTTCCTCCACAGGAGGTGCCCAAAAGCTTTTTTTAGTCTAGGTAGGATCTTGGGGGTAGGCATCCAAATAACCCCCCCGTTATCAGGTTCTCACATTTTGAAACAATATAAATTGAGAATAGGGATCTTTCAAATCCTCCAAGTCAAGTGTTCCTATACCATAAGGCAGGGAGATACCCATGAAGGGTCAAAGGCCGAGGTCCGGTTGTTCTGCGCATCCCTCCTTGAGTCACCCAACTCTTGTGAGGGTATCCAGCCCGTGACCAGGTTTTAGGCCGAAAATCTAAATGCTGCACTTTGATCGAGGTACTTAGTGGCCAAACTTAGGATATATACCCAGGTGGGAGTTGTGGGTTGCAATCGCACCTTGCTCATATTTTGTGTGGCTATTCGGAAATATCGCCAACTCTTTCAGAATATACACCCTCTACCCCTCATTATAACTGACTACTTCAACCTTCACTAGTCCCTTTTCCGGTAGATTTAGACCCCACTTTTGAGTGTTATTGGAAGGCCCAATGCTAAAGTGAGAGGAAGGACAATAGGTCTTTTAGGACATGAGCATTTATTTTTTGTTTTTCCCCACACGGACAAAATCCACCTATCCACATGCTTGTTTATTTTACAGTTGATTTATGTATGATGTTCATTTGATTACATGCAATTGTGAGTTATACTATTTTGTGAAGGTAAAAAATATAGAAATCTCTTGTTCATTTATTTCTCTCTTGTCACCATTCGCACACATCCACTTTGCTAGTCGGAATCATAGGGGAACCACATAATCCTCATCATTCTAGATGCTTGTAGAATCTCCCTCCTATTCTAGGAGGAGTCCCTAGTCTCGCCAAATCACTGACTCAACCATCTCACACCTCAGTGAGTGCTACTATCTTGGGATTGACTTTACTTGGTTCCACCTTGCTTCGGTCAAATACCCAAGGCAATCCATCTATTGGTTCCCCTTCACAAGGAGGCGGGAGTCAAACTTCTTCCCAAGGGAGAAGTACAAACCCACCAAATCCCTCTCAAGGGACAAGTCTACTACCTACACACACAATGGATGGAACTAATCCTCCACCAAATACCCCTTTAACATACTTGGCATCCCTCAACATTCCTGATTTAACCAAAATCACAAATGACCCCATTTTACATGATGCCACTTGGCCCAATATGCCTACCAAGTTGCCTTCAGACATTCCGAAGTTTGAAGGAAAACCAGCGGAAGATCCCGCCAACCATATCATGACATTCCACTTATGGTGCTCCTCAAACAACATCATGGATGATTCCATTCGCTTGAGGTTATTTCAAAGAACTCTCATTGGTTCATCAGCCAAATGGTATGTGGATGAAAAATCGGGGTCCCATGTGACCTTTGAATCATTGGCCAAAGCCTTTTTGTCCTTTTTCCAATTACCAGTTCGCCATGACACTGGATTAGAACTTCTCACCAAGTTCAAACAAACCACTACCATCCATATCGCCGACCACATCCATGAATGGTGTCAGAGACGTAGTTTGTGTAAAGCAGAAACCACCAAAGAACAACGCCTCGATTGGTTTCTTAAATCGCTCGTCCATGTGATTGCAAATGATGCAGCATACACTTTTCCTCAATCAGAAGAGGAAGCCATCAACAAGGCCCATCAATTCAACCTCATATATGCCTAATCAGGTTACTTGTACACGGTATTGCCTGATGCACCTAGACCCATACCATTTGGCTAGGAAAAAACCGGTTTTTCTCACGCTGCGAATGGGTTGATTGGTTCTATGAAACACCTCAACCCTTACAACCACTTATCACCTACTTATGGTGCAAATTAGTATCCTCAACCATATGGAGGGACGTCTTATTACCCTCCCCCCACTCATCAACAATCATATCTTGCCGTTCCCCCTCAACCGTTGGGAGGACTCCCACCAGTACCCTAGATGCATCTAGTCTCTCAATCAAGTATGGGCCCAACCCCAACCCCTGCATATAACCCCAATAGTAGTGGAAGTACTTCAACTTCCTATATGCCATATGGATCATATCCACAAAACAATCCATATTTTCCATTTCCTGGTTCTCCCGAGCCGGTTTCTCCTCCACTAGGACAACCACAAGACAAGGTTAACTTTGTTCAACCCTCTCCCATTTAATAGGTTCATGATTTTGAACAGTTGAATATGAAAAATCTGACTCACTAGCCGAATAATTCCAAGAAGAAAGGAAAAAATCGAAACAATAACAACCCGAGACTAGGAGGAAATAACCCCCCCAAAAACCGTCTTGCCAGGGGCAACCAGAATTAAGGCAACCCAAACCCCCAAGGGGGCAATAATAACAATCAACCACGACAAGAGACGAAAAATAATCTCAGAACCAACTTCCCTTTCTCCCTATGCGGTGAGTATGGACATTATACTCACCACTTCCCCCAAATTGACGATTACAAACAGATAAAAGAATCCATGAACACACAACGCCCTCCGTCACCACCTGCCCCTCAACATTATTTGAAACCACCACCTCCGACCGTTTTGCAAAACCCCATTCCACACTAAGGTGTGATGAATACCCAACAAGAAATAAAATCTTCCCCACCATAAATGTGGCAATATCAAAACCCAGGTCCCAATCAAACCATGGACCCAACCGATCACAATATCCTCCATACCAGTGAAGAAGAGATTCTTCTACAAACCCGCAACCATCCATAAGGCCTGCCTCCCGACTCTACCCCAACCACCTCAGAAACAACTCTAGCTACACCAGGATAACCATTGATGATTCCACTTCCTAACACTGAACCAAACCCTCATATACCCTGTATACTTTTACGATGTAATGTACATAACCCTCATGCTAGGGCATCTCATAATTACAGTCTGGTCAATGACTTAGCCCAATCTCTTGCATCCAGGTATGTATTGGAGGTCCTCCAAACCTGCCCACCTCAGTGCAAATCCTTGCTTTCTACCTTGGGGGTAGTCGACCCAACTGACAGTCAACTAATCGCCTTTGATTTAGATAGCGGAGAACCGTGCCTTCCCGCTCTGGTAGCCTTTCAGATACCAGTTAAAATATGGAACATCACAATTCATCGGTGCATCATTGATGAAGGTGCATTCACATGCATCATGTCCAAACTAGTATGGCAGAAACTCGGCTCACCTAAACTAGTACCATCTGCCATCACCCTGAGAGCTTATGATGATCGACCATCATCCCTTGAAGGACTCTTCCAAAATGTCCCTATAGAAATTGGGGGAAAACCCATCCTCATTGAAATTGAAGTTATCGACGCCCCACTTGATTACAATATCCTATTGGGACGTAGCTACATGTATGTTATGAAGGCGATAACCTCTTCTATGTTTCGTATGATGATGTTCCCCCATAACGGGAAAATCGTCACCATCGACCAACTTACAGATTAAGAGCCTAATCATTCTGCCAACATTGATAACATCCCCCCCCTTGTCCGCACTAGCTCGGATGATTTTTCAGTCATCGACATTGGTCCTGGAATATTCAAGGACTCATCCTTGCTAGGAACTTATCATGGAGCACCACCTCTCCTCAACCCTTCTATTTCAACACAAGTATGTGTAGTTTCCTCTAACAGAACATATATCATAGACAATACTCCTCTCACCGAGGTCCCTCCCCACATCGAAGTTCCACCAGTCGGAGAACCACTACCTCAAGAATTCCCTAAAAACACCACCGCACCACTTGTCCTGGATTCCCCCCCCTCTAAGGGCAAATCCCGGTTTGGGAAACAGTCCCCCAAGCCATTACCCAAATCCCCTTTTTCTACCCCCTACATGGCGTCCAAGCATTCCAGGTCGCTGCTACCCTCACCCTTCCCAACATGTACAACCCTAATTAACTATTTAATTATCA
>JASDQU010370653.1:39542-54565 GCA_032191745.1 Picea mariana | reverse complement strand
TCTTCATGCGGGTAACAACCAGATGCACCATATTTCTCTATGACTTGGTCAGCAACCCAACTGTTGGGGCATATCATTGCCATATTTTCTTTTAAATGATCAGGATAAGGCATGCTTCTACCATTCAACTATCTGAATTCTTTCCTGTCACTTTCCCATTTCCTCCTCTTCTATTTGTACAATGCGACCCATGTCTATGTTGCCTCCTAATTGTAAAGAATGAATTTATTGATGGCATCGATTTCTGAATTTGCTGATGTATTCATGAAATCAAACCAACATATAGTACATATGAGATCGTGAAAATATACATTATGAAGTTCAGTGTGAATAATTACTATGTACAAATTTGACAAACAATAAGTCACTTACTATTTATCAAGTGCCTTTTTCCATTCGTTTGAAGAAGCTCCTATTCTCTTTTGTCTTCATCCCTTTTGTCATCCCAAATCACTGCACCTGGTGTGTTGTCGATCTGCTTGATGTAATCACTGGCATAATAGAAAGACTCATATGATATGTACCCCTCTGCCATAGAACCCTCAGTTTTTTCCCTTTGATGAACAAATCCTTTCAATTTCTTCATGCACCTATCTAAAAAAAAATCCAACGACAGGAGACCACCCCGACTAATGCAACCTCATCTACTAGGTGAATTAGAAGATGAACCTGCAAGTCCATGAAACTCGGCGATAGTTCCTTCTCAAACATACAAACAATCTCAACTATCTCTTTACGTCACCGTGGAATGCTAGCCATATGAATATCTTTTGATGTGATTCAACATACAAATGCAAATAATTTAGATATGCCACACCTTAGGTCATGGGGGAAGTCATGGTTCACACACCCACGCACGAGCAAAGGATAATGACACTTCAAAGTAAACACACAAAAAATTAATTATGTTTTATCCCATGGCATAAAAATAAAAAATTACAAATAATAAAATCATATTTTTGACATAAATCGTACCTTTAGAAGGTTCAAATGATCATGTGATTTCAACCCTGACAAATGGTCTTGATGCACAATGAAACAACGTCGTAGGGAAGAACCATATAAAGAAGGCACATTCACACCGAATATAACTTCCTTTGCCAAAGAAAGATCTTCTTTCTTCAAAATCCATGGGACATCACCTTCTTTGGAAGACCAAGAAGGACCAACCTCTCCTCTACTTTCTTGTCTTAGCCAATGTTTCTTTTTAGTTTTTGAAGAAATAAGATCTCTCCTCACAACCAATGTGTCACTTTCTTTCGATGATATGTGCCTCCATAAAGAAGATGAAACATTTTTAAATATATGCATGGGATATAGTAAGTGGGCAATCTAAAGATGCTCCCAATAGGGGAGCTCATAAAAGATAGATTTCCTTTTCATCCCAATGGGAAATTTCTCAACATAGGTGTTATCACCGAAACATTGTCCGCAACATTACACACAACGGTTGAAGAAAGGCATCAATTCCAACTGCAATTAGTACACCTACAACATCAAAATCCATAAAAAAGGCATAAAACTATATACTTGGTTCAAAAATCAAAGTGCACAAATTCACCAAAGGAAGCACGTGCACTATGTGCAGGCTAACACAACCCTAGAAGCACATTGTGCGCAAGATGCACGACTGTCTACGAGAAAAGCCACACACTTCTTATGAACGACACATTTATGAATCTTGTCAGCCTCTCAACCACTTCTAGTCCGACCCCCAACACGATTTGACACTCAAATATGAGCAAAATCTAGCTTGGAGGCTGTTCAAGGGCTAGGAAGTGCCCTAAAAGGCCCCTTGTTCACACTATGAACCAGTTGTATCTTTCCATGAATGGACACTATAAATATATGCCATGGGTGTGCTAAGAAAACAAGAACTTCAAGGTATTGTTATACTGCAAGAATTGTTCTCGGAGAATCCTCTTTTCTCTTTGAATCATTCAAGCACTATAGCAAGGGCCATTCCACTCACCTCTTGAGAGGATTTGAATTGTATTTCTTCACCATTGTTATTTTACATTGTATGAAGAGAAGAGCTCTCTATTAGGGAACTCAAGAACCCTCCCAAGGAGGAAGAGGGGATTCATAAGTCCCTGCCTTTCTCTACGGTGCTAGACTATTAATACATTGATCCATTGGTATATATATGATTGTCATTTTTAGTTTTTCATGGTTCTAGTTCTTGCAAGATTCTATAACATTTATTTCTTTTTGTTTTTATTTCTATTTCCTTGTTTCATGTGTATTTGGTTATGTAATCAACTCATAAGCCTCTGTCTTGTTTAGCTCACTTAACTAGGCAAGTAAGTGTTGTGTTTTTGCTCACCCATGTGACAAAACCAACACAACATATTGGCGACCATACTGGGGATCGATATCAAATTCCTCCTTATTTAAGTATCGAGAGCACTTATTTCTAATTGTTTGGATATGTAGGTACCAAAACCGACCTAATCTAGTCTTGCAAAGTCAAAATTCAGAGCCAAGGCAAGAGAATTTCATTTGGAAATTTCTTTCCCGACGCGTGACAGGAAGTGCACAGCTTTCGAAGCACACATAAACACATTCTGCACATTCTTCACTCTATGCATGTAACAAATTTCATATACCCGCACATTGTGCGTCCTTAGCGCGACTGTCAGAACTACAACCCAAACACAAGTTCAGTTTTTTGCAAGTTGTAAGGGTTTTATGAGTGGTTTGAGGGCCCCTTGCCTTCAGATTTTAATTTCCTGTGCTTTGTAAAGCAATCACTCTTCACTTAGAGGCCTTTCTCACAAGGAAGGATTAGCTAACATAAGCACACAGGGGTAAAAATAATCACAATTCTTCTCTTTGCTTTGTTGCCACGTGGATGGCTCATTTGGAATTTAAAAATTTGAGTTAAAATTATTGTTTTTTCAAACACAATCAACTAATTTGGGACTAGAAATCAATTTAAATCCTCAAGTATGCTCTTCCCCCGCACCCAAGTGTGATCTTGGGAATCAGAAAAGGTGGTTGAAAGGAAATTTTGTCTCCCTTAAAAAATCATTAGGAGAGGACAAAACCCCCCTAGGGTACCTCTTAGTTTTGGAAATTATCTTAAAAGGTCAAGTAATGGGCCCATACATGCCCACATGTCTACAATTCTAGGATAATTTCAAAAGATTTCTTAGAATAGACAACATTTTAGGAAGTTCAAAGGATCAAGTAAGGATCCATATGTCCACATTTCTAGTTCTCTAGAGCTTTAAATATTCCACAAGGTTGTACCAAAGAAACGTAGTAAGCTAGGTAAGAAGATTTGTAAGGACCACAAGAAGTCCACATGCTACAATCTTACACTTAACTTATCAAAAATATTTTGCACAATTTTCACTTTCTTGCACACAAAGCCACTCATCACACACATTATTTCTATTAGAATAGTGGAGGTCGAAGTAAGCTTTCTTTTTAAGTACCCAAAAATTACTTCAAAGGAACTTCGAAAGATCCGACTACTTCTTTAGAAATTATCCACACCAATTTAATTCAAACGAGGTTGGTCCATGACCCCAATCTCTCAGTCCACTCCATCTAAATTTTTTCTAAGAACGCATTAAATTTTCCTCCACAGGAGGTGCCCAAAAGATTTTTTTTAGTCTAGGTAGGATCTTGGGGGTAGGCATCCAAATAACCCCCTCGTTATCAGGTTCTCACATTTTGAAACAATAGAAATTGAGAATAGGGATCTTTCAAATCCTCTAAGTCAAGTGTTCCTATACCATAAGGCAGGGAGATACCCATGAAGGGTCGAAGGCCGAGGTCCGGTTGTTCTGCGCATCCCTCCTTGAGTCACCCAACTCTTGTGAGGGTATCCAGCCCGTGACCAGGTTTTAGGCCAAAAATCTAAATGCTGCACTTTGATCGAGGTACTTAGTGGCCAAACTTAGGATATATACCCAGGTGGAAGTTGTGGGCTGCAATCGCACCTTGCTCATATTTTGTGTGGCTATTCGGAAATATCACCAACTCTTTCGGAATATACACCCTCTACCCCTCATTATAACTGACTACTTCAACCTTTACTAGTCCCTCTTCCGGTAGATTTAGACCCCACTTTCGAGTGTTATTGGAAGGCCCAATGCTAAAGTGAGAGGAAGGACAATAGGTCTTTTAGGACATGAGCATTTATTTTTTGTTTTTCCCCACGCGGACAAAATCCACCTATCCACATGCTTGTTTATTTTACAGTTGATTTATGTATGATGTTCATTTGATTACATGCAATTGCGAGTTATACTATTTTGTGAAGGTAAAAAATATAGAAATCTCTTGTTCATTTATTTCTCTCTTGTCACCATTCGCACACATCCACTTTGCTAGTCGAAAACATAGGGGAACCACATAATCCTCATCATTCTAGATGCTTGTAGAATCTCCCTCCTATTCTAGAAGGAGTCCCTAGTCTCGCCAAATCATTGACTCAACCATCTCACACCCCAGTGAGTGCTACTATCTTGGGATTGACTTTACTTGGTTCCACCTTGCTTCGGTCAAATACCCAAGGCAATCCATCTATTGGTTCCCCTTCACAAGGAGGCGGGAGTCAAACTTCTTCTCAAGGGAGAAGTACAAACCCACCAAATCCCTCTCAAGGGACAAGTCTACTACCTACACACACAATGGCTGGAACTAATCCTCCGCCAAATACCCCTTTAACATACTTGGCATCCCTCAACATTCCTAATTTAACCAAAATAACAAATGACCCCATTTTACATGATGCCACTTGGCCCAATATGCCTACCAAGTTGCCTTCAGACATTCCGAAGTTTGAAGGAAAACCAGTGGAAGATCCCGCCAACCATGTCATGACATTCCACTTATGGTGCTCCTCAAACAACATCATGGATGATTCCATCCGCTTGAGGTTATTTCAACGAACTCTCATTGGTTCATCAGCCAAATGGTATGTGGACAAAAAATCGGGGTCCCATGTGACCTTTGAATCATTGGCCAAAGCCTTTTTGTCCTTTTTCCAATTACCAGTTCGCCATGACACTAGATTAGAACTTCTCACCGAGTTCAAACAAACCACTGCCATCCATATCACCGACCACATCCATGAATGGTGTTAGAGACGTAGTTTGTGTAAAGCAGAAACCACCAAAGAACAACGCCTCGATTGGTTTCTTAAATCACTCGTCCATGTGATTGCAAATGATGCAGCATACACTTTTCCTCAATCATAAGAGGAAGCCATCGACAAGGCCCATCAATTCAACCTCATATATGCCTAATCAGGTTACTTGGACACGGTATTGCCTGATGCACCTAGACCCATACCATTTGACTAGGAAAAAACTGGTTTTTCTCATGCTGTGGATGGGTTGATTGGTTCTATGAAACTCCTCAACCCTTACAACCACTCATCACCTACTTATGGTGCAAATTAGTATCCTCAACCGTATGGAGGGATGTCTTATTACCCTCCCCCCACTCATCAACAATCATATCTTGCCATTCCCCCTCAACCGTTGGGAGGACTCCCACCGGTACCCCAGATGCATCCAGTCTCTCAATCAAGTATGGGCCCAACCCCAACCCCCACATATAACCCCAATAGTAGTGGAAGTACTTCAACTTCCTATACGCCATATGGATCATATCCACAAAACAATCCATATTTTCCATTTCCTGGTCCTCCCGAGCCGGTTTCTCCTCCACTAGGACAACCACAAGCTGAGGTTAACTTTGTTCAACCCTCTCCCATTCAATAGGTTCATGATTTTGAACAGTTGAATATGAAAAATCTGACTCACTAGCCGAATAATTCCAAGAAGAAAGGAAAAAATCGAAACAATAACAACCCGAGACCAGGAGGAAGTAACCCCTAAAAAAATCGTCTTGCCGAGGGCAACCAGAATTAAGGAAACCCAAAACCCCAAGGGGGCAATAATAACAATCAACCACGACAAGAGACGAAAAATAATCTCAGAACCAACTTCCTTTTCTCCCTATGCGGTGAGTATGGACATTATACTCACCACTTCCCCCAAATTGATGATTACAAACAGATAAAAGAATCCATGAACACACAACGCCCTCCGTCACCACCTGCCCCTCAACATTATTTGAAGCCACCACCTCCGACCATTTTGCAAAACCCCATTCCACACTAAGGTGTGATGAATACCCAACAAGAAATAAACTCTTCCCCACCATAAATGTGGCAATATCAAAACCCAGGTCCCAATCAAGCCAGGAACCCAACCAATCACAATATCCTCCATACCAGTGAAGAAGAGATTCTTCTACAAACCCGCAACCATCCGTAAGGCCTGCCTCCCGACTCTACCCCAACCACCTCAGAAACAACTCTAGCTACACCAGGACAACCATTGATGATTCCACTCCCTAACACTGAACCAAACCCTCATATACCCCGTATACTTTTACGATGTAATGTACATAACCCTCATGCTAGGGCATCTCATAATTACAGTTTGGTCAATGACTTAGCACAATCTCTTGCATCCATGTATGTATTGGAGGCCCTCCAAACCTGCCCACCTCAGTGCAAATCCTTTCTTTCTACCTTGGGGGTAGTCGACCCAACTAACAGTCGACTAATCACCTTTGATTTAGATAGCGGAGAACCGCGCCTTCCCGCTCTGGTAGCTTTTCAGATACCAGTTAAAATATGGAACATCACAATTCATCGGTGCATCATTGATGAAGGTGCATTCACATGCATCATGTCCAAACTAGTATGGCAGAAACTCGGCTCACCTAAACTAGTACCATCTGCCATCACCCTGAGAGATTATGACGATCGACCATCATCCCCTGAAGGACTCTTCCAAAATGTCCCCGTAGAAATTGGGGGAAAACCCATCCTCATTGACATTGAAGTTATCGACGCCCCAATTGATTACAATATCCTATTGGGACGTAGCTACATGTATGCTATGAAGGCGATGGCCTCTTCTATGTTTCGTACGATGATGTTCCCCCATAACGGGAAAATCGTCACCATCGACCAACTTACAGATTAAGAGCCTAATCATTCCGCCAACATTGATAACATCCCCCCCCTTGTCCGCACTAGCTCGGATGATTTTTCAGTCATCGACATTGGTCCTAGAATATTCAAAGACTCATCCTTGCTAGGAACTTATCATGGAGCACCACCTCTTCTCAACCCTTCTATTTCAGCACAAGTATGTGTAGTTTCCTCTAACAGAACATATATCATAGACAATACTCCTCTCACCGAGGTCCCTCCCCACATTGAAGTTCCACCAGTCGGAGAACCACTACCTCAAGAATTCCCTAAAATAACCACCGCACCACTTGTCCCGGATTCCCCCCCCCTCTAAGGGCAAATCCCGGTTTGGGAAACAGTCCCCCAAGCCATTACCCAAATCCCCTTTTTCTACCCCCCACCTGGCGTCCAAGCATTCCAGGTCGCTGCTACCCTCACCCTTCCCAACATGTACAACCCTAATTAACTATTTAATTATCATGGTTGATAAATATTAATTTAATTAATTATTAAAATAAATTTATTGAGTCTTTATTATAATATTATTAAAATTGGTAGTTGAAGTAATTAATGGGAGGGATAAGATGGTTGAGGAATTAATGGGGGATAAGGTGGTTGGAGAATGGAAAGAGGGAGTGGGATTCGAGGGATGAGGATAAGGGAGAGGAGGCAGAACTTGGGGAAGGATCTTTGGTTTTTGGAAGGGAAAATTTGGGGAAGGAGAAGGAGGAAGAAAGGCTGAAAGAAGGAGTTTTAGTGAACAGTTTGGCTTGAGGACTCTCACAGAGACACAATTTTGGCTGGGAATTTTGGGCTCGGGGGCCAAGAAATTGCAAGGATTCCTAGAGCTAGGGAGCCGAAGAGGCCGTTCCTAGTTGGTTGGGAGGTTAATACTCAATTTGGGCAGGATCAACATCATCAACCCAGGAAAGGGCTAAATCAACTAATCTCCAGGTTGAGGTAAATACCTTATACATTTTATGCTATCATTATATTGTTGTTAATTATTATGCTGTTAGTATGCTGCTGTTGCTATGCTATTAATTATTATGTTGTTAGTATGCTGTTGTTGCTAAACTGTCAATTATTATGCTGGTAGAAGAATATCAAGAAAGGAAATTCTAAACTCAGTAGCAGTAATTAAAGAAGTAGATTAAAAAGTATTTATGTATTTATTTATTTTTATGAGGCTCTGTAATCCATGCCTTACATATGGTATCACAGTCCGGTTTCAAAATTGAAACCTGGGCTTGACCACCCAAAAAACTATACAATATGTTCCCAAACTCCTAACCTACAGCCTAGAAACCCTTTATTTACATCCCATCAAACCTATGAAGACTACCCAGAAGAACCCTGTTCCAACCACCTGTACTATTCTTCATGTGCATAGACAGAAAATTAACAGGGTTAGAATCAAAATATTGTAAAAATAAACAAAACAAACCTAAAACTACTCAGAAAACCCAAAAAGAGGAGAGAAGACTTAGCACGAAAAAAATCTTGCATTCTATCCCATTCCCGTTACAAATCATCTTCACATGTAAGGAAAAATAAAATAAAATGGATAAACAATTATTTATAAAGTGTTATTCAAATTATATATATATATATATATATATTATATACAAATTTTAATTTTATTCTTATTTATTTATTTATATATAAAACCAAAATATGTTATGTGAAAATATACATACACAAATATAAATATACATATAGAATTACATTTATATTAAAATAAAATAAAATAAACAAACATAAAGTAAAAAAATAAAAAATAAAAACATAAAACAAACAAAAATTTAGATAAAAAAAAATAATAATACAAATTTAAATAAAATCATGGTTCGAATTAACCCTTATACGTTCCATTAAGTACGACAAGGAATTAAAAATAAATAAATTTGTTAGATAGTTGTTGGGCGAGCCTGCGTGTCCAGAGAGGTCGCTAAAAAAAATGGTGGAGGCACCAACCAGCAAGGAAGTTAAAAAAAATAAATTAATTGGGACTCTTACAATCACACCAGAACGTATTCTTTAGACCAGGCCACACACCTTCTCTCACAACAATGAGTTCATATGTGTAGGACAACGGGAACCGCACTAGCTCACGCCTTGCATGCAAGCTGCACTTAGACCAAACTATGTCCTCACTGTCTACTTAAAAAGAGCAACCATGAACCACACCTCTTAGACCACGAGCTCCAACGGTTTCCATTGACTAGAAGAAGCCCGAGTTTGAAGGTAGTACGAAGGAGAGGAGTAGAGAAGGCAGGTTGGCCATGGCATCCATGCTCCCTCACACCTCCCCGTACATGCGAACCAATCAACCGAGCAAATGAGGAAGGAATAGAAGAGTTTAGGGTTTAAAAAGAAATGGTTAATATTTTATTCAGACGCGGGCCTCATGCAAGGTCCCACAATGCCCAACCTTATTCAATTTTATTTATATATATAACTTTAATTATTTTAATTATTATTTTATATATATATAGGTTTTATAAATCAAAAGTTTACTTTAATATAACATTAAGGTGTTAAATATCATTAAAGTTTATTCGGGTTATATATTAATATTAATATTGAATATGTAGGTTAAATATTAGTATTGGTGTTAAATATTAATATAAAGGTTTATTAAGGTCATAATATATGATATATAATAATAAATTATCACTTATGTATTTATTTATATATAAGTTTAAAAAAAAAGGATTAAGAATTTATATATATTAATTTTAAATGTTGTGTTAATATAATATTAATAATAGTGATTAGTACTAATACGTGGATTAATATTAGTATAATCTTAAGGGGATTAAAATTTGAAAATTAGGTTAATGGATTTAATTTATGTTCAAAGGTTATTGGTTGTTATAATTAATTGATGTATGGTTAGATTACAAAAATAAATCTTAAAACTTATGAAGGTATAAAGGGATATAAAAGGTCAAGGGAGGGGAAACTTCATGCACGCCAAGGAAATAAGTTGGCGTAATTAGCGAGTACGATGTAGGGTTAGCATAACTAGCAAGGTGAAATAGTTGTTAGGATTCATGAATGAAGTTACCAAGCTTAGAGGCTTTTGACTCGACTTTTAGCCACTTACCCTAAAGATAGTAATATCTGTTTACAAACAAGTAAAAAAAAGAACTTATGCCTAACCCTATGCTTGAAAGTATAAGTTTGAGAAAATGTGGAATGCCTTAAACTCTTCCCTGATAAGCAATTGGTTTGATGCAGATTCAATTATTCAGGATGGTTAGGACTCGGGGAAATCAAGGCCGAGGGGCATCGTCGCAAGGACAACCAACGCCGAAATGGCCACCACCATCGCCTAAATTAGCTCTCATTTTGTGCTCTTTGGAGGCTATTAATGAGACATTAAAGGGGCATCGGTCAACATATGTTGAAGTGGAACCCCCACCATCTGGGGTGGGTAACCCTGAAGCGTCGAGGGACTCAGAGGGAGGGCCTCCACTCAGAGAACTACAGAAGATCAAACTCCTAGAGTTTGTCAGGGGTCGTGCAAGTGAACGTACGGAGGCATGGTTGGAAGGAATGACACGATGTTTCTCCTTAAGAGACTATGCTTCCACATCAAAGGCAGAAATAACAATCTTTTAGTTGAGGGACAATGCCTTGAATTGGTGGGGTAACCTGGAGAGGCAGTTGCACCTTACCCTAGACACCGTCTCATGGGAACTTTTTGAGGAAAGGTTCTAGAGAAAATATTTGTCGGCTTACTATGAGGAACAACAGGTGGGAGCATTTCATGCTCTAGTTCAGGGAAACATGACCGTGGAAGAGTATGAGATCAGGTTCATGGAGTTGGTAAAATATGTCTCGTACATGGATACCGATCAACGACAAGCATAACATTTTGTGTATGGGTTAAACCTTAAGATAAGGGCCATGGTACGAATGTGGAAACCGTCGTCAGTAGTTGAAGCAGTTGAAAATGCACGTTATGCAGAGGAGCATATGAGCTTAAACGAAGGTATGAGATCAACCTTTCCACAACATCATGGGTTCGTGGGGAAGGCCCCTAGGACCTTATCTAGGGAAGGGAGCTTTAGGTTGCCTCCTTATGGCAATAGAGTCGCACCTAGGGAAGTTTCTACAAGTATCTCAATGGAAGTGAGTGCAACATCCCACTCATCACCAACGACGTAGGCAGGTCCATGACCTTCTCAGGGAGCAACAAGTAGGGGTAGGGCTCTAGGGAAGGAGCTCATTTCAGAGACCGTCACAGGGCAGTGCGCAGGTTCCATATCGTGTTACGTGTTGGGGGTGTGGAGGACCCCATTACTAGCATGACTACCCATAGGTGCAAGCAGGATTTGTGCATAGAGAAGGAAAGGCCCTGATGGGAAGAGCTAGTAGTATCCACTAGATTTATGCAACGATTAATAATCACCAGGAAGAACATCAATCCATGGTGATGGAGTCGTCAATTACGCTAAATCATGTCAAGGCTAAAATTTTATTTGATTCTGGTGCTACAGATAGTTTCATTTCACCTTCTGCATTAGAAAAGTGTGGGTTGGCAGCCTACGAGCACAATGACTTTAAACAAGTCGAGATGGATTTAGGGGAAAAACAAGCGGTAGGACCTAGCGTTGATAATTTTCTAGTAGACCTGGGAGTGTGTACTACTAGGTTGAAGGTGTACACCACTGATCTGGGGACATATGACCTAATCATTGGAATGGACTGGTTAGAATCCCATCGAGCTATGTTAGATTGTTTCGCGAAAAGGGTGCTTTGTGTTGACGTTGAAGGAAGGTCAGTAGAGATCCACGATGTACGAAGGAAGGTGTCTCTACACTTTATCTCGACCATGAAGGTTAAATGTTGCATGAGGTAAGGTTGTCGACTATATGTAGTGGAAGAAGTCAATGAAAGGAAAGGACCCTCCTTGGATCAATACCTAGTATTGTTGGAGTTTAAGGATGTTTTTCCGAAGGAGTTTCCAGGGTTATCTCCTGAGAGGAAGTTTGATTTTACCATTGAGCTAAAACCTGGTGTGAAGCCAATTTCCAAGACTTCGTATAGGATGACTGCGCCAAAACTTTGTGAGTTGCAGATGTAGTTGAAATAACTACTCGACTTAGGGATAATAAGGTCTAGTGTCTCACCTTGGGGTGCACCAGTAATTTTTGTGAAGAAGAAGGATGGTTCCTTACGGCAGTGTATAGATTACAGGGACTTGAACCATGCTACAGTGAAAAATATGTACCCAATGCCACTGATATATGATCTCTTTGATTAGATGAAAGGAGTAACGGTGTTCTCAAAAATTGATTTGCGATCAGGGTATCACCAATTAAGGATTAAGGAAGGTGATATTCATAAAACTGCATTTCGAATTGCGTTTTGGCATTACGAGTTCGTTGTAGTACCTTTCGGTTTGACCAATGCGCCAACAGTATTCATGAGCCTCATGAATGGTGTATTCCGAAAGTACTTAGACCGCTTTGTATAAGTATTTCTGGATGATATCCTCATCTATTCCAAGAACGAAAGAGAACATGAGGAACACTTGCGAGTGGTGTTGTCATGCCTTAGAGAGAACAAATTGTATGGAAAGTTGTCGAAGTGTTCTTTCTTCTAGAAATAAATTCACTATTTAGGTCATATAATTTCCGGTGAAGGAATCTCTTTGGAACCAGAAAAGGTAAAGGCCATTATGGAATGGCCAGTGATGAAAAATGCTCATGAGGTAAGAAGCTTCATGGGGATAGCGGGTTATTATTGGAGATTTGTGGAAGGGTTCTCTAAAATAGTGAAATCCATCACCACTTTGTAGTGCAAGGGGGTCAGGTATGAATGGACAAAAGAATGCGATAGTGCATTCATTGAGATTAAGAGGTTACTAATTAGTGCACCAATTCTATGAGTGCCGGATATGGAAAAAGACTTCACAGTCTGCACAGATGCCTCAAAACAAGGGTTGGGGGCCGTTCTAATGCAGGATGGAGAAGTGATAGCGCATGAGTTAAGAGAGTTGAAGCAACATGAGGAGCTTTACACTACTCACGATTTAGAGTTGGCAGTTGTAATGATAGCTCTAAAACTATTGAGGCACTATCTAGTGGGGCGAAACTTTGAGCTCAAAATGGACTATGAAAGTTTAAAACATCTCTTCACTCAAAGGGATCTCAATGCCAAGAAGAGATGATGGAGTGAGTTTATGAGTGAGTATGATTTTGGAATTTTGTACATCAAGGGAAAGGAAAATGTGATCGCAAATGCCTTGAGTAGGAGACCACGTGTCTTCTCCTTGGTACCGTTAAGAGTCAATCTTAGGGAGCATGTGTTGCGAAAATGTATTGGAGATAGTTGGTATTTAAAGGTTACTTCAACCCTCCAGAATGGAAGGCAATTGGATCCAAAGTATGAAGGATATATCATGGAAGCAGATGGACTATTAAGATATCAAGGAAGGATGTACATCCCCGAAGGTGGGGATATTTGAAGTATCATACTCAAGGAATCTCATATAGCACTTTATTGTGCGCATTCGGGTGTGAAGAAAATGTATGCAGACATGAAGACGCTTTTCTTCTAGGTAGGAATGAAGCATGATGTTGTCCATTTCGTTGCCAAGTGCCTAGAGTGTCAACAAGTGAAATCTGACCACCACCACCCGACAGGTCTCCTACAACCGCATGATGTCCCTATGTCCAAATGGGAAGTCATTTCTATGGATTTTGCTGTGGGATTGTTGCTCACATCGCATAGACATAATTCCATTATTGTGATAGTTGGTAAGTTGACCAAGAGTGCTCATTTTATTCCAGTTAGACACTTACGATGTCACTGATGTGGCACGCGTGTTTGTAAGTGAGGTCATCCATTTGCACGGGTTACTCAAGAAGAACATTTTAGATAGGGACTTTAGATTAACTTCGAGGTTTTGGACAAGTTTGCAGTCAACATTCTCAGTTGAACTCAAGAACAACTTATCATCCTGAAACATATGGGAAAACTAAGAGAGTAAATAAGGTTATGGAAGACATGCTTAGGATGTATGTTATGGATAATCAAACCCATTGGGAGAATTACCTACCTTTGGTAGAGTTTTCCCACAATAAAAATTTTCATAGATCCATTGGAATTCCACCCTACAAAGCTCTGTATGGAAGGCCATGTAGAACACTGTTGAGTTGGGAAAGGCTAGAAGACTGAGTGATAGTTGGGTCAGAATTGATTCAAGATATGGAGGAACATGTGATTCAGATTAGGCAAAGACTAAAAGAAGCACAAGATAGACATAAAAGTTATGCTGATGCACATAGGAATGGAAGAAGTTATAAAGTGGGAGATCAAGTTTTCATTTGTATCAGGCCTAACAAGAGTACCATTCGGTTCAGGAAGGGGAAAAAGTTGTTGCCTCGATTTATACGACCATTCAAAATCCAAGAGAGAATTGGACCTGTTGCCCATCGTCTCGTATTTCCACCCGACTTGCATAAAACTCATAATGTTTTTCATGTATCTCTTCTACGTCATTATGTTGCTGACAAATCTCATAAATTGAATTGGAAGGAATTGAAGGTATCGGACGCGGGAACCCTCACGGTAGAACCGTTACACATATTGGACTGTAGGGTCCGACAGCTCAGGAACCATTTGGTAGACCAAATTAAGGTCCAGTGGGACAAGTATAGCCCATGATCTGCTACTTAGGAGGATGCCGAGACCTTACGACGAGATCATCCCTCACTTTTTTTGACCACCTAGAGAATATGTTTCTCGAAGGTTGGGTGTATGTAATGCCACCTTTTGACTTAGACAACTAGAATTACCTAAGGCCTAATCACCTTTATTTTCTTTTCACTGTGAAACTATTAATGATACACTTGAACTTTTAAGACGTATGGATCTATTATGTGAATGTCAATTCTATGAATGTTTAACGTTATTTAAATGATGATGAATATTATGCAATCTATTACGTGAATGACAATTCTATGAATGTTTAACGTTATTTGAATGATGA
>JASDQU010370653.1:26733-39492 GCA_032191745.1 Picea mariana | reverse complement strand
GAGTTTAGGGTTTAAAAAGAAATGGTTAATATTTTATTCAGACGTGGGCCTCATGCAAGGTCCCACAATGCCCAACCTTATTCAATTTTATTTATATATATAACTTTAATTATTTTAATTATTATATATATATATATAGGTTTTATAAATCAAAAGTTTACTTTAATGTTATATTAAGGTGTTAAATATCATTAAAGTTTATTCAGGTTATATATTAATATTAATATTGAATATGTAGGTTAAATATTAGTATTGGTGTTAAATATTAATATAAAGGTTTATTAAGGTCATAATATATGATATATAATAATAAATTATCACTTATGTATTTATTTATATATAAGTTTAAAAAAAAAATTAAGAATTTATATATATTAATTTTAAATGTTGTGTTAATATAATATTAATAATAGTGATTAGTATTAATATGTGGATTAATATTAGTATCAGGGGATTAAAATTTGAAATTTAGGTTAATGGATTTAATTTATGTTCAAAGGTTATTGGTTGTTATAATTAATTGGATTAATATTAGTATCATCTTAAGGGGATTAAAATTTGAAATTTAGGTTAATGGATTTAATTTATGTTCAAAGGTTATTGGCTGTTATAATTAATTGATGTATGGTTAGATTACAAAAATAAATCTTAAAACTTATGAAGGTATAGAGGGATATAAAAGGCCAAGGGAGGGGAAACTTCATGCACGCCAAGGAAATAAGTTGGCGTAATTAGCGAGTACGATGTAGGGTTAGCATAACTAGCAAGGTGAAAGAGTTGCTAGGATTCATGAATGAAGTTACCAAGCTTAGAGGCTTTTGACTCAACTTTTAGCCACTTACCCTAAAGAGAGTAATGTCTGTTTACAGACAAGTAAAAAAAAGAACTTACGCCTAACCCTATGCTTGAAAGTATAAATTTGAGAAAATGTGGAATGCCTTAAACTCTTCCCTGATAAGCAATTGGTTTGATGCAGATTCAATTATTCAGGATGGTTAGGACTCGAGGAAATCAAGGCCGAGGGGCATCGTCGCAAGGACAACCAACGCCGACGTGGCCACCACCATCGCCTAAATTAGCTCTCATTTTGTGCTCTTTGGAGGCTATTAATGAGACATTAAAGGGGCATCGGTCAACATATGTTGAAGTGGAACCCCCACCATCTGTGGTGGGTAACCCTAAAGCGTCGAGGGACTCAGAGGGAGGGCCTCCACTCAGAGAACTACAGAAGATCAAACTCCCAGAGTTTGTCAGGGGTCGTGCAAGTGAATGTACGGAGGCATGGTTGGAAGGAATGACACGATGTTTCTCCTTAAGAGACTATGCTTTCACATCAAAGGCGGAAATAAAAATCTTTTAGTTGAGGGACAATGCCTTGAATTGGTGGGGTAACCTAGAGAGGCAGTTGCACCTTACCCTAGACATCGTCTCATGAGAAATTTTTGAGGAAAGGTTCTAGAAAAAATATTTTTCGGCTTACTATGAGGAACAACAGGTGGGAGCATTTCATGCTCTAGTTCAGGGAAACAGGACCGTGGAAGAGTATGAGATCAGGTTCATGGAGTTGGTAAAATATGTCTCGTACATGGATACCGATCAACGACAAGCATAACATTTTGTGTATGGTTTAAACCTTAAGATAAGGGCCATGGTACGGATGTGCAAACCATCGTCAGTAGTTGAAGCAGTTGAAAATGCACGTTATGCAGAGGAGCATATGAGCTTAAACTAAGGTATGAGATCAACCTTTCCACAACATCATGGGTTCGTGGGGAAGGCCCCTAGGACCTTATCTAGGGGAGGGAGCTTTAGGCTGCCTCCTTATGGCAATAGAGTCGCACCTAGGGCAGTTTCTACAAGTATCTCAATGGAAGCGAGTGCAACATCCCACTCATCACCAACGACGTAGGCAGGTCCATGACCTTCTCAGGGAGCAACAAGTAGGGGCAGGGGCTCTAGGGGAAGGAGCTCATTTCAGAGATCGTCACAGGGCAGTGCACAGGTTCCATCTCGTGTTATGTGTTGGGGGTGTGGAGGACCCCATTACTAGCATGACTACCCAGAGGTGCAAGCAGAATTTGTGCATAGAGAAGGAAAGGCCCTGATGGGAAGAGCTAGTAGTATCCACCAGATTTATGCAACGGTTAATAATCACCAGGAAGAACATCAATCCACGATGATGGAGTCGTCAAGTACGCTAAATCATGTCAAGGCTAAAATTTTATTTGATTCTGGTGCTACAGATAGTTTCATTTCACCTTCTGCATTAGAAAAGTGTGGGTTGGCAGCCTACGAGCATGATGAATTTAAACAAGTCGAGATGGCTTCAGGGGAAAAACAAGCGGTAGGACCTAGCATCGATAATTTTCTAGTAGACTTGGGAGTGTGTACTACTAGGTTGAAGGTGTACGCCATTGATCTGGGGAACTATGACCTAATCATTGGAATGGACTGGTTAGAATCCCATCGAGCTATGGTAGATTGTTTCGCGAAAAGGGTGCTTTGTGTTGACGATGAAGGAAGGTCAGTAGAGATCCACGATGTACGAAGGAAGGTGTCTCTACGCTTTATCTCGACCATGAAGGTTAAATGTTGCATGAGGTAAGGTTGTCGACTATATGTAGTGGAAGCAGTCAATGAAAGGAAAGGACCCTCCTTGGATCAGTATCCAGTATTGTCGGAGTTTAAGGATGTTTTTCCGAAGGAGTTTCCAGGGTTATCTCCTGAGAGGAAGTTTGATTTTACCATTGAGCTAAAACTTGGTGTGAAGCCAATTTCCAAGACTTCGTATAGGATGATTGCGCCAAAACTTTGTGAGTTGCAGATGCAGTTGAAATAACTACTCGACTTAGGGATAATAAGGTCTAGTGTCTCACCTTGGGGTGCACCGGTAATTTTTGTGAAGAAGAAGGATGGTTCCTTACGGCTGTGTATAGATTACAGGGACTTGAACCATGCTACAGTGAAAAATAGGTACCCAATGCCATTGATATATGATCTCTTTGATTAGATGAAAGGAGTAACGGTGTTCTCAAAAATTGATTTGCGATCAAGGTATCACCAATTAAGGATTAAGGAAGGTGATATTCATAAAACTGCATTTCGAACTGGGTTTTGGCATTACGAGTTCGTTGTAGTACCTTTAAGTTTGACCAATGCGCCAACAGTATTCATGAGCCTCATGAATGGTGTATTCCGAAAGTACTTAGACCGCTTTGTATAGGTATTTCTGGATGATATCCTCATCTATTCCAAGAACGAAAGAGAACATGAGGAACACTTGCGAGTGGTGTTGTCATGCCTTAGAGAGAACAAATTGTATGGCAAGTTGTTGAAGTGTTCTTTCTTCCAGAAATAAATTCACTATTTAGGTCATATAATTTCTGGTGAAGGAATCTCTTTGGAACCAAAAAAGGTAAAGGCCATTATGGAATGGCCAGTGCCGAAAAATGCTCATGAGGTAAGAAGCTTCATGGGGATAGCGGGTTATTATTGGAGATTTGTGGAAGGGTTCTCTAAAATAGTGAAATCCATCTCCACTTTGCAGTGCAAGGGGGTCAGGTATGAATGGAGAAAAGAATGCGATAGTGCATTCATCGAGATTAAGCAGTTACTAATTAGTGCACCAATTCTATAAGTGCCAGATATGGAAAAGGACTTCACAGTCTGCATAGATGCCTCAAAAAAAGGGTTGGGGGCCGTTCTAATGCAGGATGGAGGAGTGATAGCGCATGAGTTAAGGGAGTTGAAGCAACATGAGGAGCTTTACACTACTCATGATTTAGAGTTGGCAGTTGTAATGATAGCTCTGAAACTATTGAGGCACTATCTAGTGGGGTGAAACTTTGAGCTCAAAACAGACTATGAAAGTTTAAAACATCTCTTCACTCAAAGGGATCTCAATGCCAAGCAGAGATGATGGATTGAGTTTATGAGTGAGTATGATTTTGGAATTTTGTACATCAAGGGAAAGGAAAATGTGGTCACGAATGCCTTGAGTAGGAGACCACGTGTCTTCTCCTTGGTACCATTAAAAGTCAATCTTAGGGAGCATGTGTTGCGGAAACGTATTGGAGATAGTTGGTATTTAAAGGTTACTTCAACCCTCTAGAATGGAAGGCAATTAGATCCAAAGTATGAAGGATATATCATGGAAGCAGATGGACTATTAATATATCAAGGAAGGATGTACATCCCTGAAGGTGGGGATATTTGAAGCATCATACTCAAGGAATCTCATATAGCACTTTATTGTGCGCATTCGGGTGTGAAGAAAATGTACGCAAACATGAAGACGCTTTTCTTCTGGGTAGGAATGAAGCGTGATGTTGTCCATTTCGTTGCCAAGTTCCTAGAGTGTCAACAAGTGAAATCTGACCACCACCACCCGACAGGTCTCTTACAACCGCATGATGTCCCTATGTCCAAATGGGAAGTCATTTCTATGGATTTTGTTATGGGATTGTTGCTCACATCGCATAGACATAATTCCATTATTGTGATAGTTGATAAGTTGACCAAGAGTGCTCATTTTATTCTGGTTAGACACTTACGATGTCACTGATGTGGCACGCATGTTTGTAAGTGAGGTCATCCGTTTGCACGGGTTACTCAAGAAGATCATTTCAGATAGGGACTTTAGATTAACTTCGAGGTTTTGGACAAGTTTGCAGTCAACGTTCTCAGTTGAACTTAAGAACAACTTATCATCCTGAAACATATGGGAAAACTAAGAGAGTAAATCAGGTTATGGAAGACATGCTTAAGATTTATGTTATGGATAATCAAACCCATTGGGAGAATTACCTACCTTTGGTAGAGTTCACCCACAATAAAATTTTTTATAGATCCATTGGAATTACACCCTACAAAGCTCTGTATGGAAGGCCATGTAGAACACCGTTGAGTTGGGAAAGGCTAGAAGACCGAGTGATAGTTGGGCCAGAATTGATTCAAGATATGGAGGAACATGTGATTCAGATTAGGCAAAGACTAAAGGAAGCACAAGATAGACATAAAAGTTATGCTGATGCACATAGGAATGGAAGAAGTTATAAAGTGGGAGATCAAGTTTTCATTTGTATCAGGCCTAATAAGAGTACCATTCGGTTCAGGAAGGGGAAAAAGTTGTTGCCTCGATTTATACGACCATTCAAAATCCAAGAGAGAATTGGACCTGTTGCCTATCGTCTCGTATTTCCATCCGACTTACATAAAACTCATAATGTTTCATGTATCTGTTCTACGCCATTATGTTGTTGACAAATCTCATAAATTGAATTGGAAGGAATTGCAGGTATCAGACGCGGGAACCCTCACGGTAGAACCGTTACACATATTGGACCGTAGGGTCTGACACCTCAGGAACCATTTGGTAGACCAAATTAAGGTCCAGTGGGACAAGTATAGCCCATGATCTGCTACTCGGGAGGATGCCGAGACCTTACGATGAGATCATCCCTCACTTTTTTTGACCACCTAGAGCATATGTTTCTCGAAGGTTGGGTGTATGTAATGCCACCTTTTGACTTAGGCAACTAGAATTACCTAAGGCCTAATCACCTTTATTTTCTTTTCACTGTGAAACTATTAATGATACACTTGAACTTTTAAGACGTATGGATCTATTATGTGAATGTCAATTCTATGAATGTTTAACGTTATTTGAATGATGATGAATATTATGCAATCTATTACGTGAATGACAATTCTATGAATGTTTAACGTTATTTGAATGATGATGGATATTATGCAATCTATTATGAGAATGTCAATTCTATGAATGTTTAACGTTATTTGAATTATGGGGATATTATGCGATCTATTTCTAACTTGAAAATTTTGACATTTAAAGTTGTTGGTACGTGGATACCGAATTGAGATTATGGTTGAATGCATTTACATGATGATAATGCATAGTTATGTATGATTTTGTGTTATAGACTATATACAGGTCAATGGGCTATGAAATAGCCAAAGGATAATGATAATAAAAGTTGATGTCATGAGCACTGACCGAGAAACAATATGGTAGGAATATTTGTATGTGAAATTATGTTGGTTCGAATGCTTTGCTATGATATATGGACTAGTGCAGGTTTTTAGGTGGTGAGACTGCCTAAAACTGAATATATGATGACAAAATTCCCAACAACATAGTGCCACTGTATGTTCCATGGTAGGGTGTGGACCCTATTCCTATTAGGAGGGGTGGATGCATTTCCCACTGTGTATCCTCTGAAACCTGGAGTCATGGGAGGACGGTGTTAGATCATGCTCCCCTAGACGTGTGATGATGACTGTCAGTTGCCTGCTGGGGAATCTTGGTCAAGAGAGTTGACACTTCCTCTTATGGGTTTTATTTGGAGTTAGGTCAATATAGTTGACGCTCCAAGATAGTCCAACAAAGGAAGGATAGGGATGGAAGCCGAAAGTAAGTTAGGGAGGAAGGATGAATAGAATTAGTTGAGAGTGTGTGGGGATTTCACCTTATAGTAGAACTTATTGTCTTCCCCCTTTTTGAAAATAAAATATGTATATATGTATATTTATAATTGCTTCACTGAACTACAATTATCTAAATGAACGTCGTTGTGCTAAATTATTATAATTGAGGGATTTTGCGAACATTCTAATTGGTTTACTGTCTTTTATGAAATGAATGGTCTTGTTGATTGGGTTGGACGCATACAAGAATTACTATAGGTGTGATAATTATTGTCACTAGTACGTGCACGAGTCTTGTATGTGCTAGCTACACATGCATTCCTTGCACATGTACACTAGTATGTATACGTGTTTCTTTTTTTTGTTTACTGATGATGTTGTTTATTTGATGTGGATATATGAACCATGTGTCATTACCCTTGTATTGTAAATTACTCTAACTTTGGGATGAAGTTTCTTGGAGGGTGGGTGTATGTAACAACCCTAATTAACTATTTAATTATCATGGTTAATAAATATTAGTTTAATTAATTATTAAAATAAATTTACTGAATCTTTATTATAATATTATTAAAATTGGTAGTTGAAGTAATTAATGGGAGGGATAAGATGGTTGAGGAATTAATGGGGGATAAGGTGGTTGGAGAATGGAAGGAGGGAGTGGGATTCGAGGGAGGAGGATAAGGGAGAGGAGGCAAAACTTGGGGAAGGATATTTGGTTCTTGGAAGGGAAAATTTGGGGAAGAAGGAGGAGGAAGAAAGGTTGAAAGAAGGAGTTTTAGTGAATAGTTTGGCTTGAGGACTCTCACAGGAACACAATTGTTGCTGGGAATTTTGGGCTCGGGGGCCAGGAAACTGTAAATATTCCTGGAGCTAGAGAGCCGAAGAGGTTGTTCCTAGTTGGCTGGGAGGTTAATACTCAGTTTGGGCAGGATCAACATCATCAACCCAGGAAAGGGATAAATCAACTAAGCTTTAGGTTGAGGTAAATACCTTATGCATTTTCTGCTATCATTATATTGTTGTTATCATTACATTGCTGTTAATTATTATGCTGTTAGTATTCTAATGTTGCCATGTTGTTAGTATGATGATGTTGATAAACTATCAATTATTATGCTAGTAGAAGAATATCAAGAAAATAAATTCTAAACTAAGTAGCAGTAATTAAAGAAGTAGATTAGAAAGTATTTATGTATTTATTTATTTTTATGAGGCTCTGCAATCCAAGCCTTACACAACATGGTTATTTCCATCCCTGCATGGTATCTTCATCCACCCTCCATGGTTCCTACACCATCTCTCCCTCCTCAGATAGAGGGATTACCGATGCAGATCCTAGTACAGGCTCCGACCACACCACCCCCACCCACAACTGGCGGCAACACCGCCACTACCGGGGGCAGATGACAGAAGAACGAGCCCATAGCTCCACCCCCTCCCCGAGCTCAACCTCCTTGCGCACTATGTGAAAGAGAAGGACACCCCACTAACAGATGTCCTATTATTCTCGAATTACACAATCTTATCCAACTTCCTAAAGAAACCCCATTGCTTGCCACTCCACCAAGTACATCCACTACTACTGTGGATTCCTCAACCACATGCAAGAAAGGGTTATGAACAAATTTCAATTGTTGCATATGTTCATAGTATTTCCATTACACTCATCATTACCCAACTCTACCTCAATTCCACCAAACATTAGCCGTAGTACGCCACACATATCTGCTTGAGCCCTCTCAATATTTCCCTACTGATACTCACATTAATGACATTCGTTATATTTCATCGTCAGTCCCCGAGCGAATGAGATATCATCCAAAGTATCATGACATTTGGTTTATGCCAAACAAGCCATCACACCCTGTACACGATAACCCTTCTACGTCCTCATCTCCTGAGGTCCATGACACTTCTCCATCTATGGTCCCTCCTACCATCTCCCATAATCCCCTTTTTTCTTGCATCTTCCACTGCGATGAATATACCTTGGAGGAATTGACTGCCCTTGATTCACCTTGAAATGCGCTCCATCATCAATAACTTTTCCTCTCATAAGAGGTCTTTCACCCTCTTGATCAAACCTCCCTGTGCACGATCAAAACCAAGGATTTTATTCCTCCGGGGCATGTTGACTGGTTCAAGAACGCTATTCCTGCCCCCGATGCCTTTGAAGAAGGAAACATGGCCAATATCTCCCCCACATTCAAAATTGACATTTCCATTAAACCAGGCATCATAGAAGAGATCACCATTGGTGCCGCATGCAACCTTAAAGAAATCATTGCTTACAAAGCCCTCTTTTAGGAATACCAGGATATTTTTTCCTAGTCATATACGGAGATGCCTGGCTTTGATCCTTCTATAGTTGAACATTGTATCGACACATGGCCGTATATTTCCCCTGTTTGTCAAAAGCAGCGCCCCCTCCACCCGTCCAAATCCGCGGCTATCAAAGCCAAAATTAACAAATTACGCAATGTTGGGTTCATTTACCCCATTGCGTACACTTCTTGGGTCTCTAACCCCATCCTCGTTAACAAAAAATAGGGAAATATTCGTGTCTGCAAAGACTTTCGCGACCTAAACCATGCTTGTCCCAAAGAAAACTTCCCAAACCCTTTCATTGACCAAATAATTGATGATTGTGCCGGCCACGAGGCACTGTCATTTATGGATTCTTCGGATACAATCAAATTCAAATCCACCCAGCAGATCTATACAAAACTGCTTTTACAACCCCTTGGGGTACCTTTGCTTATCATGTCATGCCCTTTAGACTAAAAAATGCTGGTGCTACTTTCCAATGGGACATGACCTACTCATTTCATGATCTTGCTCACATCATTCTCGCTTACTTGGATGACCTCACTGCTCGATCCAAAAAGTGAACTCGACATTTAGACGACTTACGCATTGTTTTTCAATGATGTCACCAGTATAATATCCGCTTGAACCCACTCAAGTGTGTCTTCTACGTTAGTACTGGGCACCTCCTTGGGTTCATTGTCTCCCAACACAACATTATTGTGGACCCCCTCAAGGTCCAAGCTATCACAAAAATTCCACCACCTAGGACTTTACACCAATTGTAGAGCCTACAAGGCAAAGCCAACTTTTTACGTCGCTTTGTCCTAGATTACGCCACTCACGCACATGGTTTTATCTACTTACTGCGCCATGATATCCCATTTACATGGTACAAACATGCTCAAACAACTTTTGATGATTCAAAATCCTCCCTATCCAATGCCCCTTTGATTAGTCCACCATACTACGATTGCGATTACATCCTCTACTTATCAGCCTCTGTTGTTTCAGTTGTAGGATTCCTCGTCTAATTAGGGAATGATCGACGTGAACATGTGATTTACTACATTAGTAAAAACCTTTCAGGACCACCCTTAAAATATAATCATGATGAAAATCTCACATTATCAGTTTTCCTTGCAGTCCGAAAACTGCGGCATTACATTCTGCTTCAAACTACCAAGGTCATAACAGATTCCAACCCCATGTAGTACTTGCTCAGTCGAAGACAGATCAATGGAAAATTTTCCCGATGCATCGTTATCCTTTAGGAATACGATCTAGAGTTCTCCACTCCTAAAATCAAGAAGGCTCTTGTCCTAGCCGAGCTCATTACGACTTTTCCCTCAGATGCCAATGCTTCCCCATTAATGAGTATTTCCCCGATGAACACCTCTTCTTCATCCCCTCAGACAATCCCTGGTACAACAACCTTTTCATCTACCTTCGTACACAAAAGTTCGGGTCTCATATTTCTTGAGATGACCACCAATGCATTCTCCATCAGGCTCCTTGATATCTCCTCATCAGAGACATTCTTTACCGACGAGGGGTTGATACCATCCTTCAGTGATGTCTTACCATCGACGAAGCCGACAGAGTCTTAAATGATTTCCACAATGACGCTTGTGGTGGTCACCTCTCGGGTATGTATACTGTCCAAAAAATCATTCAAGCCAGATAATTCTGGCCCACTTTGTTTCATGACTGCATCCACGCTGTCAAGCGATGCAATAAATGCCAACTTTATGCAAACAAAGCACTAGCTCCAAAAAATCTTCTACACCCAGTCATCACAACCGACCCCTTTTGTAAACAGGGCATATATTTCATGACTTGCCATCCTCCATCTAGTAATGGACACAAGTACAATGTCGTGGCAGTGGATTATTTTACCAAATGGGCTGAAGCCATGCCTACATTTAACAACATTGCTAACACAACAACGTGTGTTTCTTCAACCATGTCATTACCCGGTTCAGAGTCCCACAACAATTAGTTTCTGATCATGGTAAACATTTTTAGAACGAGATCTTCGCAGAACTCTCCTCAAAATTAGGCTTCACCCATGAGTTTGCCTCTCCATACTACCCTCAGTCCAAATGATAGGTTGAGGCTGTCAATAAAGTCCTCAAAACCATGCTAGAACGCACCGTCAACAAACATAAGACCAACCGACATCATATGTTGTTTTCCGCTTTATGGGCTTATTGCATGATAGTTAAAACTTCCACCGGTTTTACACCTTTCCACCTCGTCCATGGGATAAAATCCACCCTCCCTATCGAGTGCGGAATCCCCATGTTACACACCACCATAGAGTTCTTACCTGACACTGCCCCAATGGAGCAACACCTGCTGACCTTAGAGTCCCTTGATGAAGACCGTGATCTTCATTACAACACAATGAGGCAGCTAAAAAATGGTCCAAATCCACCTTAGACTGCCATGTCAACCTTCGCTCATTCAACAGAGGTGATCTTGTGTTAGCCTATGAAATTTCCCATGAAAGTATCGACTATGGGAAATTCGATTCATTATGGAATGACTCCTTCATCATACAATATTGCCTCACTAAAGGCGCCTACATCTTGGCCGCTCCCGAAGGCTACCCTCTCAAAGAACCAGTGAACGGGTGGTACTCAATTTTTTTTTATGCCTAAGTGTAGCCCCCCTACCTTAGGTTTCTCTTTGTACACATTTGTAGAGTTTTTAGTCGTCTTTACTACCACCATTTCTCATGTCAAATCTATCACCCGTGTTATTGACAGATGCATCATCCATCAGCCTACCACATCGGTTACGCTGACGGTGCCAACCGATGGACGCAAAATATCGCTTCAACTGCTTGGGCCTTCTATACCTCCTCATGTATACTACTCCATTCCACTAGAATATGCTTAGGCTCGACCACCAAAAACCAAGTCGAATATGACGTCGTCATTTGTCTCCTCACCGAGGCTAGTTACCGCCACATTCGTCACCTTAGCATTCTATTAGATTCCCAGCTTATCATCCTGCAACTCAACAACATATATCATGTTCACGATCCTTGCCTCTTCCGCAAATACCTGCAATTTAGACTCCTATCTTGAAACTTTGATTCCATCACATTTACACATATTCCAAGAAACCTCAATCAAGTATAAGATCACATGGATAACCTAGTATTAGATTGGCATTTATCACATTAAAAACATCATATACACAACATGATACCTTTGTCAAAATATAGCAATAGACATCACAAATCATAAACAAAAAACACAAAGACAAGAGTGATCACCAATATATCCATCATATATATCATAAAGGTCCTCAATGTTTTACAAAAAATATATATACAAGTTCCTGTAGGCTCATGAGTCTCATCATCCCTATGAGTACAAAACTGGGTATCAAATACCCTATACAAAATCGGGCTCCCAAACGCGTAAATTTCAGCTCAACACTGACGGTGCCCCTAGAACTCCCCTCCCCGGTTCCCCTGTTAGCCAGAGGTGCCCCACTGTTACCCATGATTTTGGCTGTCATGATGATGGTGTACTCAGTCTCTTCATTAGAACTTTCTCCTGAGAAAAGTTACCTTCATCTCTTTCCAGAAATCACATTTTTAAGAACTGTTCGCAGGCTGCTAGTATATTTGCCTGCGAGAATGCATGATTCTCGCAGGCTGCCTTAAGCCAGGGTGCGAGAAGTTCGCACTGTGTTGAACTGCTAGGGTGCGAACTCTTTCTAATGAAGGGAAAAAGATGAATTCTCGAAGCTTCTAGAAAGGAATCTTCTAGAAGGATGAGATGGCATTCGAATGGTTATCCTAGTACTGGATTCCCATATTTTGGGATCATTCCTATCCAAGTAACCAATTTATTCTCTCCTATATATTGAGTGAATTCTCATGGAAAAGGTTAAGAAAACAAGGTTAAGCAAGATTCATTGGAGAATTGGTGAAAGACTGTGTGAAGGATTGATGCTACAGCAGCTAAGAACTCCAACAAG
>JASDQU010370652.1:26002-40806 GCA_032191745.1 Picea mariana | reverse complement strand
TATCAGTGTCATCAGCTGCATCATCTCTTGAAACCATACTCCATCTGAGTAATCAGACATGATGTTGGATAAGTCACTCACTCCACAAAGTGACACAAGAGCCATTCTTCTAATCCAGACATATGTCCTAGAAGAATAAATGTCCTGGACCATTTTCCATCTGGGGAATCTCTATTTAGAGACATATAGTCACAATCAGTGGAACAAATCCACCACAGTAGTATACTTCTACTATTTAGAGACATACAGTCTCAATAATAATCATATCATTTGATGACAACTTGCACAGAAAACATTGTTATGATATAAAATGAATCATCTGGGCCATTCTTCCACTCACATCTGTGAGATCTGGAAGATCATATTCCCTCAAAAGGTAAAACATTAATGATCAGCTATTTGGACTATTATTCTCAAGCAAGGAAGAATAACTATCCTGATTTATGATCCTGGACCATTCACCTATCTGGGCCATTCCTCCGACACTAAATAAAGTGCAACCTGGAGAGAATGAATCTACCCTAGGGAATGCCTGTCCCTGATTACTGAACCTGGACCATTCACCTATCTGGGCCATTCCTCCATCACTAAACAAAGTGAAACCTGGAGAGAATGAATCTACCCTAGGGAATGACTATCTGGACCATTTCCTAAGGAAATGATTGTTCTGTACCAGCCTCCAAAACAAACCATTTTTTCAAACTTCTCACAACTATGAGCTTCAAAAGAATGATTTCCTAGCGAGGTGGACCAGTCTTCCTGACCACTACTGAGAGTGACCGTCAAGAACATAGACTATCCTAGACCATTCCCTATGTTAACCACAAGGGGAATCTCTGTCTATGGTACATCAACAATTCATCGAACCATTTTCATTATGAAAATGACCATTCGATCTGGACCATTTTTTGAACTGGAAAATGCATGTCCGTCAAAAATATCAAACCAATTTCCAAACTAGAAAGGAACTGCTCATCCTGGACCATTTTTCTAATTGAAAAATGACTGTCCATAAATCAATAACACATCAGTGCTCCCTCCCAACCTGGGAGTCATCTCTTCCTTTTTCAATAAGGAATTCGTCTCCACGAGCTCCAACTTGAGTACAAAAACTCTTTCATTTGAACAAAGGCTTTACCAAAATGTCTACTTATCTTCTCATCTATGGAGATATATATTGGAGAAACACTTCTCCTTTATGGACTTCATCACAAAGAATGTAATGCTTGATCTCAATGTACTTCGGTATTTATGGAACACTGGTTTTTTGAAGGCTTTATATAACTCTGATCATCATAGTTGAATTCATCTCTTTTGTTTCCTTCTAGCTCATAACATCGTGGAAAGGATCAAACTTGGAACATATCCATGTGAAACTTCTTCTGTCATCATGAGAGTTTGTCATGGATTAGTGATCCATCACCCTAGACTTCTGAGTAACCATTCTGATTTTTATCATAGAAGGTTTTCACCATGCTTCTACTGTGCATGAGAGGCTTTTCACCAAGTTGTTTGAATCCATACACAATCTTCTTCCATTTGCATACAAGGGTCTCTTTCTAGTATACCTCGAAGCCTTGAGGTTTCTCTACATATGATCTTTATTCAATTATTCTGGAGAATAATCTTTGCATTCATCTGATGTAAACTCCAATCCATGGATATTGTGGATTATATAATGACTCATGTAGAGGTATGTCTATTTTACTGGAACAAGCAATCATCATAGTATTCTTCCTCCATCTGGGAGAACCTCTAGTTCTGGATCTCGCAATGATTATATTCATAAGTCTTCCATACATTGTTCTCCATCACAACTTTCAGTTCCTCTTCTTGATTTCTTTTAGTGAGTTTAGGTCATACTGGTAGTCTCGTGATTCTTGATACAATGACTGGTTGTTCTGGCTTTTCTTTCTCTCTTGGAATATTCATGTTCTTTCTTATGTTTTCCATTATCTCTTGGGTCCATGGAGCTTTTCTATACATTCCATGCCCTGAAGATTCCAACTTCTTCCTTTCATCATAGGATCATGGATGTGGATGGACAATCAGGTATACTTTTAGGCTTCTTTTTGAAGAAGTCTTCTTCTAACTTCAAACTGAACACATACTGATTTTCATGGCTATTACCATGGATACATACTTCATAATATTCAATGGATCATAGGATTATCTACCTTATAATCCTTGTTTCATGTATGAATGCATGCTTTTATTTGGAAATATATAATCGGCTCCCTCCATCTAACAGAGTCCATGCTTCTATTTGCATCCTTATTGCCTTCTGCAAAGTGTCATAAGTCTTTCTCCAATTTCCTCTTGATTGTTGACTTCTTTCTGTCTTTACTTCTTCTAGGTTTCTTCAAGATTGATTCTGATTTCAGTTTATCTTGTAGTTGTTACTTATGTAATAACTTCCACATGAACTGTTACCAGGGGATGTTGATGTACTTCATCCTTTCATGTGTATTGTCTGACTTGTAGTCATAGTGATAGCAATCCTTATCTTGTTGTTCTTCCATAGGTATAGTTTCTCTTGGAACATATTATCTTCTAGGAAATAGATATGCAAGATATGTACAGAAAANGTCTTAGAAGAAGAAGTATGTTTTGTCCTGCTTGGCTTTCTTTGAGGGTTCCCTTTCTTTAGCAACTGATGCTTCATGTGATTCCTTCCTTTTATTTAACTCGGGACAATGATTCTTGTAGTGACCATACTTTTGACAATTGAAGCATTGTATTCTTGACATATATTTTTCTTGATTTGGTTTCTTCTTGGAGCCAAACTTCTTTTTATTCCTGAAATCCTTGAACCTTGCTGTGAAGGCTTGATCATCGTACTTATTTTGGGGTTTCTCTTTTGCACTAATCCTTGATTCTTCTCATGCACAACAAGTCCAAAGTTATTCAAATGTAGGATACCCCTTCCTTGTGTTCATGCTTGCGGAAAATGCATCCCATGTCTTGGGAAGACCATTGAGTAGTACTTTTACCAATTCCTTCTCTGAAATGATCTCATCAGTAGCTTGTAGTTGATCTCTTAACTGAGATATTCTCACAAAGTATGATGTTATGCTATCATCATCATTTATCTTCATGTCATGAAGCTCATTCCTCAGACTCATTACTTGTCCAATGTTTCTGACTGAGAAGAGGCTTGTTAGGGAATCATACATCTTCTTAGACGAATCAATATGGGAGATGTAGGGTATCAGGTGGTATTTTATATAATCCACTATGGTACTCATGGAATTAATGCCATTGTCTTTGAACTTCTCCATAACTGCAATGTTCTACGATTCCTTCTCTTTTCCTTCTTCAAAATATGGTTCCAAAATCTTTCCTTTCATGATATCCAACACTTTATTCTTGGAAAGGATGAGATAAATCATTTTCTTCCATGATCTGAATTTAGAAGCCCCTTCTAACTTGTTTTATGACTTCATAGAGTAAGTCATGGGGGCTTTGATTGGGTCAACCCTAGATTTGACCAAAAAATCAAACTTGACATCTTAGCTTAATGAGAGTACCAAGAGATGCGCTAGGCTAGGACACACTAGTATGTCTAGAAATCAGGTCAATCCCTTTACTTAAGGTGCCTCAACGAGAGGGTTAGGGTTTCATTGCTGCAGCAAAAACTCTCTGCAACTGTAACTGCAACTGAGCAAATCCTCCCAATCTATATTCTAGTGGTTATACTATCCAAATATAGTGTGGGCCCATAACCTGTTAGAATATAATGGATGTTCTCATTTAACCATAGAAAATATCACTATTTTCACCCAACCATAGGCTGAAGCCACCCCCGAGCACCTTATCCTTGACAGAGAATCATTCCAGAAGTAAACCCTAGGCTAGATAGCCAAACAAAGGTGGCACATATTTCTCCAAGGATTGCGCACCAAGCAAGAGTAACAAGAGTTGATCAGAGAGTCCAAACCATAACCAAGAGAGAGTCCAAGCCAAAACTAAAATCTTCTAGTTGCAGCAACTACAACAACAACTCTCCTCTAGACTTGCACACAAGCTGGCCAACTGTAGTGCACACAAGTGTTGCTTCTACAGTTCTGAGAATATTGGCCAGAATATGGAATGCGCCAAAATATCGTCAAGATAGGGTTGCACAATGTGCTTAATATCATGGAAAGCATAAGACATAGCGCACTGAAAAGTCGTGCCAACATTCTTGAGACCAAAGGGTAATTTCCGGTAGGCAAAGGTTCCCTATGATCCAGGTGGATATCGGTGGCCACCCACCTTCTCCAACTGGCCCAAAACATGTTTCTCGCAATTTTGGTAATTTACTATTTTTAGCATTTTTTAACTTCCGGGGCCATTTTGAGTCCTTAAATGACGTTTTTTGGGAAAACGGGGAGCAACATGGATCATAGATCAATTTTTCTCCAGCCAAAAGTTGTATTTCTCGGATAGATCTTTCCAACGAGCTATCATACGCCTAAAACGGAGATTGTATGCAAAAGTTACGACCCCGGGAAGTTGATGCACCAACTTACCCAAACGGGGCCCACATGACTTTTGGCGCTTCATCTCCTAGGGTTAGGTTTTTGGATGTCTAGGACTTTTGGAATTCCCATGTATTGTAAAAAGGCCTTCCGAGCCTCATTGTAACCATCTTCTTGCGAATGCGAGTAGCCGTCACATCTCTTCTCAGAGATAAGCTGCCACCATTCTAGCGAGTCTTTCACTCTGTATTTTTACAGTCTCTGTACATTTCTTTCATTAATAGAAATCGTGTATTACTGTATCTATGTGTTTATGGTTGCATCTCTGATATATTTTTGTTATATTACTGGATATATCTGCAATATCTCTGTGTATTTCTTTATTATATCTCCGCTCTCATTTCGTGCCAAAAATAATTCGGATCACCCTAAGGGAAAATAAAAGCAGTCTTGTGTTGGTCCATGGGTAAAATATTAATTTGATTATAGTTGGAGAAACCATCCATAAAAGAGAATATTTCACTGTTGACGCATTCATCGACAATCCGGTCGAAAAAAGGGGTAGGATAATTATCCTTAGCACAAGCCTTATTTATATCCCTATAATCGACGCAAATGTGGATGGTACCTTGTTTCTTATTCACTGGAACTAGATTGGATACCCAATCAGTCAAAGCCATGGGATAGAAAAATCCAACTTTAATAATTTTTTCAAATTCAAGCTTGATAGCAGCAGCTTTGTGTGGATGTACCAGGTGAATTCTTTGTCGAACGAGTTTAGTGTCTAGGTATGTCTTAATATCGTGCACAATGATATCAGGATCAATACCTAGTATTTCTTCGTAATTCTAGGTGAAAATGTCACAAAATTCTTGGAAAAGGGATTTATAAGTGTGGAATTCATCAGTAGAACATGAATCCCCAATATGAACATTCTCCATGACTCCAGGTTTAATGGATATGTTGAGAGGGATGATAGGTAAAATGTTACTCAAGTTCCCTTCATACAAAACATCGTGTGTTGAGTCAGGAACAAAAGAAATAACAACAACGGTCGACGGAGTCGAAATCCATTGGTAGCTCTCTATGGTATCATGTTCTAGGAAGAGAATGGAATGATGATTCCCATCATCCCATGGAGTATCTTCCATAGACATGAATGACATGATCATCCCATCTGTAGGAAAGATCACATGAAACAGATTCAGATATGAATCACAGAGAGAAGGAGGAGATGGGGTTGTCAATTGAATAGCTTGATAAGCCAATTCCACCAGGCTTAAAGGCATTATGTCACCATAAAAAAGGTAATCACCATAGCTAGGTACTACCCATGGGTCATATGACTTAGGGTTTTCGTGAATAGTGGTCGAGATCATGTTAATAGAGGCAAAAAAAGGAGGGGGAATATCAGGTGGTGGGATTGGAAATGTAACCATCAAAGTTTAATATTTTAAAAGACCCACACTGACATTCTGATAACTGGGAGATGTCTTCGATATAAAAGGAACGTTTCTAGTATGATAATCAGAATGTCGTACCTTGTGTATGGTGCAACTTGCGACGACCTTCCTTAATAGGGTTTTTGAGAAGATAAATTCAGTCACTTTCCTCATGAAGAAAGGATATTTTTGGGAACATGAATAGATGTTGTCAATGGATCAGTAGGGTGAAAAAAATAATGTGTAACATAATTCCCCCAAAAGTATGAGGATGAAACTCGTGACAACCGAAATACTTTGTAGAATGTGTGTGTCGGAAACAAGGAGCACATCAATTGGGAACCTAGAAACAATCAAGAATCAACATAAAACTATACCATTGTCTGAGGTAGGAATTCCCATACTCATATTACAAAATGTCAAGTGAGTCATGGACACTAAAAATACATTGTGGATCCATGTCATTATGAATCATCATAGCCCCCAGGAATACATTGTGGATCTATGCGCTAAAATGACTCAAATTATGGCATAGCCATGAGACATACAAAGTGGATCTATGTGTCAATACAAATCCTGAATACTCTGTAACAACCTGGAATGGAATGGTATGATCTAGGGTCTTCATTTATATCATCCCTAAGTATGAATCTAACCATGCGATTACAGGTGATGAAGTCAAACATGGTAGAAACCACTTGATTACCAGTCAATGATGAGAATCGTTAACAAGTGTGAGGGAAATCACCGTTGATGTCAATGACTCCCAAGGTACCCCAGTACAATCCAGTGAATGTGATTAAATGATTTGAAGTCAAACACTCGATGGAATCTTCCAATCAGGGTTCAATTATGTGAACCCATTGTTGAAAGCGAAGAAACCTGCCATTAAGGCATGAAGTCTCTAAGGTACTGAATGATTTCTAAGCCTTGTTTCTGGATAATGAGTTGAATTCGACAGGAGAAGACTCATCATAGGAGGGCCTTAATGTATCCCCCATCAATGATAGGAAATAAGTAACATATTCAAAGTAGATCAGAGTGTAAAGTGTTTTGAAACTGACACAGGGAAGGTTGACATAGTAGAAGATTTATAGCTGTAGATGGCCGACTCGATAGAAGTCTTATTGAGGTTGGAGTTCTCTTGAACATATGAATGACACGACAATAGTCTTGGCAGCATTGAATCAAGGAGGACCTGACATATGGACATGTAGATGGTCAAACCACAGACAAATGTATTTCCCATCCCAAATACAATGCTAAAGGGGGGTGTCATGTTCAAGAGAGACTATTACTCCCACTAACATGGATATAGATACACATTTCTTTCCCAAATTTTGCACCACCATTTTTGGCGAGTACCTCTTTATTTTTACACAATCTTGAGGAGGATAACATATGCTTGTTTATGTAAGCTCATCCTTCAGACGAGTCCCTTGGAGTATGTTTAACGAACCCTAAGAAGGAGTGGTTCATTCCCATATGGGTATTTCAATGTTTGTTTAATGAGTACAAAGAGAGAAAACTCAGGGGTTTTTCATGTTTAGAGAGTCTTAAAAACAATTAAAGAGGACTCCACCAATTCCTTTTTCGTAAGTTAATCTACGAGACCGAAAAAGTGATAACCTAACACTCATCGAATGTTTTCTTCAAATACTTTTTACGAGCATGAAAAGAACAAGATCACTCCACAATATTTCCATGTTTAGAGATTTTGAAAAGAGCTTAAAGGGAACTCCGGGGGGTTCCTTTTTTGTATAACATTTACAAGTCTGAAAAAGTGATAAAAGTATACTCAGTTACATTCTCATTGATTTACGAGCACAAGAAAGAACAAAAACTAAGACCAGAGTTTTTCCTGAAAAACTCTAAAAGGATCTGTACATGCGACAAATGTATAAAAACAGACCAAAAAGTGTATCCTTGTTCCAATGTTTTCACTCCTAGACTTTTCATTTGCAAAAAATCAACACTTGCGAAGTCGTTAGGACTTTGGGGTTTAGGTAAAATATATAAAATAATATAAAAATACAAATGAAAAAGTGAAAAAGTCAATAAAAGTGGGTAAAAACTTCATTTCACTATTCCATTATCATTTCACCCAAACTTTTCTCTAAAACCCCACATTTACCTCGATTTTCCACTGCGGATTGTGGAGGGCACAACTGATCATTCATCGAACACTCTCCACAAAACAGGTAATTTTCATCTCTTTTCAACTTTCCATGGATCAAATTTGTTTTTCATTGGTTAAAATTAAACTTTTGAGTTACGTTTTTTAGGGTAACTATGCACAGAGGTCATTGCAGGCACCCTATATCGGGCCCTATGACGATATAGGTTCATCGTAGGAGACCCTGTAGCTAGCCTACGACAACTCCACACTGTACGGATGCCTAGGCCTGCGACATGCGCAGTTCAATTTTTTTTTTAATATGTATTGGCCAATTAAAAATTTCCAGGGAAGAAGATAAAGATGCTAATCAATTTTTAATGTTCCATTTCAGATTTTCCATAGTAAAATGTTGGAATGGCATGAGAGAGAAAACGAGGGGGAAGACTACTTTGCTGAGAATGACCCGGTAATGGTAATGGCCCTCCGACAGTGTGGGTTTCTGAAGTTTTTAAAAATCCAGCATATGAGGGCCAATCTGAGATTACTCGAGTACCTAGTTCACATGTGGGATGTGAACAAGCAGACGTTCCATGTGGGTGCTCACATTCTTACGTTAGATATTGAGGATATCTACTTCTTGACCGGGCTATCTCGTTGTGGGTCTTGAGTCACACTTAGAGGTAGCATGGGTGGGGGCGAGCCTATGAACCACTATATCGATGCACATTGTGTGCCCTATACTCAGAAGCATAGTGGTAGATTCGCTATAAGAGACGTTTGATACTTGCCTCTACGGACCATCCTATATACCATCACATGCATGGCAAGGAGAGAAACTCCTCATATGGCTCTTCAAAGCTATTTTCGATATGCGTTAGAATGTATGGAGCCCCTAGTTTTAAACTGGTGTGAAGGGGTTCTCAAGAGTATGAAAAAATAATTGACCAAGTGCAAGAGTGGTGATATGAAAGAGTATGGTCGCTAATTTTTTTATGGGACTTATCGGTAAATTAGGACATAAAAAGATCTCTCTAGATCCACCTAGATCTAGAACAAAACAAAAAAAAATATGATGCTTTCCCTAAGCTCTAACCATTGAGTTTACTATTTAACAAGATATGGGAAAGATACCATTTAAATATCTCTTACTCTTGCCGTTGTCATCCTAGCTCCACCCTGGTGCTCCTGTGATATTTAATCTGCAAGGGAGTATGAGACAACCAATGTGAAAGCAATATAATATACTCAACGAGAACCTATGTATGTGATCAAGGAATCATACAATAAAATAAGACAAGTTTTATGGGAAAGAAACATATCACTGTATTATATTAAAATGAAAGTGGAGATTATTACCAAATCCTTGATGTCGCAAGGTCCCCTCTCGATGAACCTTAGCTCCAAAACACACACTTTTTCTAACCTTGAATGAAGAAGATCCACAATGACTTGATAAAATGAAATGAAGGCCTCAAGTATGAATTGAATTAGAATTCCTCATCCAATTCTTAGCCTATTCAATATTAATATTGCTTGAATCAACCTTAGAATTTTCCATGAGAAGTCCCTCTTTATATAGAGGAAAGAGAGATGGTTGGAGAGATTAGGATGATCCCACCAGATATGAGAAGTGAGTAAGATCCCAACCATACGAATGCCACCTCATCTTCTAGAATATCCCCTTCTAGAACTTTCTTGAAGCTTGACCTTTTCTTAGTCTTTTGACATCGTCACACCCTAGCTGTAGAGCAGCTTGCAAAGACATTACCATCCAGTTTTAGATCAGGGGGCGATGATCAAGCATCGTTGCACCCTATGTATGGTGCAACCTACGACAACCTTCCTTAATAGGGTTTTTGAGAAGAGAAAGTCCGTCACTTTCCTCATGAAGAAAGGCTCTTTTTGGGAACATGAACACATGTTTTCAATGGATCACCGGGGTGACCAAAATAATGTGTAACAAAGTGCCCCCCAAAGTATGAGGCTAAAAATTGTGACAACCGAAATACTTTGTATAATGTGTGTGTCGGAAACAAGGAGCACATTGATTGGGAACCTGCAAACAATCAAGCATCAACATAATGATATACCATTGTCTGAGGTAGGCATTCTGATACTCAGATTACAAAATGTCAAGTGAGTCATGGCCACTAAACATACATTGTGGATCGATGTCATTATGAATTGTCATAGCCACCAGGAATACACTGTGGATCTATGCGCTAAAATGACTCAAATTCAGACATAGCCATGAGACATACAAAGTGGATCTATGTGTCAATACAAATCATGAATACTCCATTGCAACCTAGACTAGAATGGTATGATCCAGGGTCTTGATTGTCATCGTCCCTAAGTACAAATATAACCATGTAATTACAAGTGTTGAAGTCGAACATGGTAGAAATGACTTGATTACCAGTCAATGATGAGAACTGTTAACAAGTGTTATCACTGAAATTTCAACTCCAACATCGCAGAAAAATAGTTACAGGAATACAACATCTCAAAACACCTATTAGTTCACCCACAACACCAAAAAATCATGTCCAAGGGGAAAAAATTATACAACTGGTCAAAAAATTGACATGTGCTCAAACACTAATGGAAGCGTGTGCATAGTGCGCGGGCCAAATAATCCCGTAGAGCACACAATGCACCATATGCATGAATGTGTACGAGAAAAGCCACACACACCTGTGAATGACACATTTATGGTTCTTGTCGGCCCCTCTCCCATTTCTAGACTAGATTCCAACTTGATTTGATCCTCAAATCCGAGCTGAATCCGAATGGAGGGCTGGTCAAAGACCTAAGGGTACCCTAAAGGGCCCCTTGGTCACACTAAAGACCAGTTGGATATTTCCTCAAAGACATGTTATAAAAGGAGGCCATGGGTGCAATAAGAATTCAAGAATCTCATAGTATTGTTATGCTGCCTCTATTCTCCTCCAAGGAACCTCTTTTGTTATAGGAGCATACTAGAAACATCTCAATAAGCTATTCACCTCACCTCTTGAGGGAATAAGATTGGATTTCTTCACCATTTGATTTCTAGTTTATCATTGTAAGAACATCTCTCACATAGGGGACTCAATATCCCTCCAAAGGAGGAAGAGGGGACTCATAAGTCCTCCTTTCTCTATGTTTTTTTCCCACTAATATAGTTATCCATTGGTGGCATGATTATTGGTCATTTGATTGTTTTTTGGTTCAAGTTTCCTCATGCATTTTAGTTTTATTTCTTTAGTCATTTCTTTAGTTGTTTTTAGCTTAGTTGTTTGTTTATTTCATGTGATTTAATTGTTATATTCATACACTAACCTCTGTCCTGTATAGCAGGCCCAACTAGACTTGCAAGTGCCCCTCTTTTGGTCATTCAAGTGACGAAAAGGACACAACATATTGGCGACCAAACTAGGGACAATTTATCAATTTCCTCCCTATTTGGGTTGTTTGAGCACTTCTTTTTGACCCATTTTCCTTGCAAGGATCATAATTGGCCTTTCAGAACGTGCGTGGGTATTTCATCCCACAAACGCACATTTAGAGCATTGTGTGCCCACAACACTTTTTTTCTCTGCGCATTTTGTGCACAGTGTGCCCAAATTTCTTCTTTTCACTGCGTAGTGTGTGCCCACTATGCCTTTGTCTGAATTATAACCCGCATATCTGTCTAGAGCCTTGAAATTGTAAGATTTTTTGTGATGTTTTGAAGGCCCCCAGCCTTTGTAAATGCACCACACTTAGATTCTGTTCCCACATGAAGGGTTAGTCAAGACATAGGCACTTAGGGGGTTAAAAAGAACCATATTTCTCCTCTTTTGCTTCGATTTTCCATATGGATGGCTTGTTTTGATTGTAAAAGTTAAGTTGAGATCCTTTACTATCACATATAAAAACAGTTTCAGTGGGACCATAAATCAAACTTTAATCATTGAGTATTCTCTTCTCTCACACCATAGAGTGATCTTGAGAATCAATAAAGTGATGAAGGGAACATTTCATATCCCTTAAAATATTTAGGAGAGGAAAAATCCCCCCTAGGGCTCCTCTTAGTTTCTTTTCAATCATCTTAAATTTGTAAGGGCCCATACATGCCCCCATGTTGCAAAGTTAGGATAGTTTTGAAGCTACTTTCTTAGTTTACATCACTAAGGGAGCTTAAATATTATAGTAACGGGCCCATACATTCCCACATGCTTGCAATCTAGGATATTTTTTTGAATCTTTCATAGATTAAATCACATTAGGGAGTTTAAAAGATTGGTAAGGACCCATATGTCTACATGCTAGTTCTCTAGGGACTTTAAAATTCCACAAGGTTGTACCAATAACATCTAGTAAGATAGGTAATCAAGATTTGTAAGGACCACAAGAAGTCCACATGTTGCAAGGTTACACCTAACTTATTAAAATTTGACACATTTTTTCACTTTCTCTCACACAAAGTCACTCTTCATTCACATAATTTCCTCTTGAATTGTGGAGGTTGAAGTAAGTCTCCTCCAAAGGGATTATGAAATGTCCCACTATTTCTTGAAGAAATTATCCACACCCACTTAATTTGAACGAGATTGGTTCACACCCCCAATCTCTCAAACAACCACATCTAAATTTTTTCTAAAAACTCACTAAGTTTTCCTCCACAGGGGGTGCCAAAAGAATTTTTTTAGTCTAGGTAGGATCTCAGGGGTAGGCATCCAAATAACCCCCCGTTATCTGGTTCTCACATCTTCAAACATTAGAAGTTGACAAATATGGAACTTTAAAATCCTCCATGTCAAGTGTTCCTAACACCATAAGGTAGGGAGATACCCGTGAAGGGTATAAGGTCGAGGTCCGGTTGTTCTTTGCATCCCCCTTTGATTCACCCAAATCTTAGAGGGGATCCATCCCGTGACCCATTTCTGAGGTTGAAAATCTAAATGTCGCACTTTGACCGAGGTACCTAGTGGCCAAATTTTAGGACATCTACCCAGGTGGAAATTGTGGGCTGCAATTGTGGGCTTCAATTGCACCTTGATTAGATTTTGTGTGGCTATTGGGGAATATCACCATCTCTTTTGGGATATGCACCCTCTACCCCTCATTATAACTGATTATTTCATCCTTCACTAGTTCCTCTTCTGGTGGCTTCAGACCCCACTGTTGAGTGCTATTGGAAGGTTTAGGGCTATTTTAGAGGAAGGAAATTACATCTTTATAAGACATGATCATTTGTTTTCTTTTTTCTCCCACATAGACAAAATCCACCTACCCACATGTATGCTTCTTGTCAAAATTTATTTATGTATGATGCTCATTTGATTACATGCGATTGTGAGATATATTGTGAAGGTCCATATTATACAAGTCTCTTGTTCATTTATTGCTCTCATCACCATTTTCACACATTTACTTTTCTGGTCGGACATCATAGGGGACCGACAAAATCCTCGTTGTTCCAGATGCTTGCAAAATCTCCCTCCTATCCTAGGAGGAGTTCCTAGTCTTGCCAACTCACTGACTCAATCATCTCACACCCCTGTGAGTGCCACTATTTTGGGATCAACTTTTCTTGGTTCCAACTTACTTGGGTCCACTTCCCAAGGCCATCCATCTACTAGCGATCCTTCACAAAGAGGTGGGGGGAAAAATTCCTCTCAAGGGAGAAGTACAACCCCACCAAATTCCCCTCAAGGGTCAAGTCCACTACCTTCTCACACCATGGCTGGAATCAATCCTCCACCACCACTTCACATGACATATTTGGCATCCCTCAACATTCCTGATTTGAGTAAACTCATGAATGACCCTATATTACATGACTCCACATGGCCTAATATTCCTACCAAACTACCTTCATACATTCCCAAGTTTGAAGGAAAACTGGGGGAAGATCCCACCAACCATATCATGACCTTCCACTTATGGTGCTCTTCAAACAACACCATGGATGAATCCGTCCGTTTAAGGTTATTTCAGCACACACTCACTGGTACATCATCCAAATTGTATGTGGATGAAAAATTAGGGTCCCATGTGACTTTTGAATCCTTGGCCAAAACATTATTGACCTTCTTTCAACTACCAGTTCGTCATGACAATGGTCTAGAACTGCTCTCTGATTTAAAAAAATCCTCAACCACACATATCGCTGACCACATTCATGAAAGGCATCGACGACGTATTTTATTCAAATCATAAACCACCAAAGAACAATGCCTCGATTAGTTTCTCAGATCACTCGTCTCTATCCTTTCCAGATATTTGGCCTCCACCTTCCCCCAAACTGAAGAGGAAGCCATCAACAAGGATCAATAGTGTGACCTCATTTATGTTCAGTGAAGTTACTTATACATAGTACTACCTGACACCCCGAGACTCATACCATTTGGCAAGAAAAAACCTAGGATGTCTCACGCAGTGGATGGATTAATCGGTACCACAACACACCATAATCCAGACATCCAACCACCACCCATGTATGGTACACCCCAATATCTATCGATGTATGGAGGTTCATCTTACTACCCTCGTCCCCCTTACCAACAACCATATCCTATGCCCCCCCCTCCACCCATGAGTGGACCCTTGTCGGCACCTATGATGCGCCCGACCTCTCAACCAAGTTCAGGTACCCCCTCTACCTCAGCCTATAACCTAGGAACTAGTGAAAGCGCTATGCCTTCCTATGCACCCTACATATCATTGCCACAAAATAATTCATACTTTCTGTTAGGACCCTACAATGTACCTTTTTGCCCACACTTTTTTCCACCATTACACCCTTGTTTC
>JASDQU010370652.1:0-10510 GCA_032191745.1 Picea mariana | reverse complement strand
ATGGTACTCATGGAATTAATTCCATTGTCTTTGAACTTCTCCATAACTGCAATGTTCTGTGATTCCTTCTCTTTTCCTTCTTCAAACTCTGGTTCCACAATCTTTCCTTTCACGATATCCAACACTTTATTCTTGGAAAGGATGAGATAAATCATTGTCTTCCATGATCTGAAGTTAGAAGCCCCTTCTAACTTGTTTTCTGACTTCATAGAGTAAGTCATGGCGGCTTTGATTGGGTCAACCCTAGATTTGACCAAAAAATCAAACTTGACATCTTAGCTTACTGAGAGTACCAAGAGATGCGCTAGGCTGGGGCACACTAGTATGTCTAGAAATCAGGTCAATCCCTTTACTTAAGGTGCCTCAATGAGAGGGTTAGGGTTTCATTGCTGCAGCAAAAACTCTCTGCAACTGTAACTGCAACTGAGCAAATCCTCCCAATCTATATTCTAGTGGTTAGACTATCCGAAGATAGTGTGGGCCCATAACCTGTTAGAATATAATAGATGTGCTCATTTAACCATATAAAATATCACTATTTTCACCCAACCATAGGCTGAAGCCACCCTCGAGCACCTTATCCTTGATAGAGAATCATTCCAGAAGTAAACCCTAGGCTATATAGCCAAACATAGGTGGAACGTATTTCTCCAAGGATTGCGCACCAAGCAAGAGTAACAAGAGTTGATCAGAGAGTCCAAACCATAACCAAGAGAGAGTCCAAGCCAAAACTAAAATCTTCTAGTTGCAGCAACTACAACAAAAACTCTCCTCTAGACTTGCACACAAGCTGGCCAACTGCAGTGTGCACAAGTGTTGCTTCTACAGTTCTGAGAATATTGGCCAGAATATGGAATGCACCAAAATATCGTCAAGATAGGGTTGCACATTGTGCTTAATATCATGGAAAGCATAAGACATAACGCACTGAAAAGTCGTGCCAGCATTCTTGAGACCAAAGGGTAATTTCCGGTAGGAAAAGGTTCCCTAAGGGAAAATAAAAGCAGTCTTGTGTTGGTCCGTGGGTAAAATATTAATTTGATTATAGTTGGAGAAACCATCCATAAAAGAGAATATTTCACTGTCGGGGCATTTGTCGACAATCTGGTCGAGAAAAGGGGTAGGATAATTATCCTTAGCACAAGCCTTATTTATATCCCTATAATCGATGCAAATATGGATGGTACCTTGTTTCTTATTCATTGGAACTAGATTGGATACCCAATCAGTCAAAGCCATGGGATAGACAAATCCAACTTTAATAAGTTTTTCAAATTCAATCTTGATAGCAGCAGCTTTGTGTGGATGTACCGGGTGAAGTCTCTGTCGAACGAGTTTAGTGTCTAGGTATGTCTTAATATCATGCACAATGATATCAGGATCAATACCTAGTATTTCTTCATAATTCTAGGTGAAAATGTCACAAAATTCTTGGAAAAGGGATTTATAAGTGTGGAATTCATCAGTAGAACATGAATCCCCAATATAAACATTCTCCATGAATCCAGGTTTAATGGATATGTTGAGAGGGATGATAGGTGAAATGTTACTCAAGTTCCCTTCATACAAAACATCGTGTGTTGAGTCAGGAACAAAAGAAATAACAACAACGGTCGACAGAGTCGAAATCCATTGGTATCTCTCTATGGTATCATGTTCCAGGAAGAGAATGGAATAATGATTCCCATCATCCCATGGAGTATCTTCCATAGACATGAATGACATGATCATCCCATCTGTAGGAAAGATCACATGAAACAGATTCAGAGATGAATCACATAGAGAAGGAGGAGATGGGGTTGTCGATTGAATAGCTTGATAAGCCAATTCCACCAGGCTTAAAGGCATTATGTCACCATAAAAAAGGTAATCACCATAGCTAGGTACTACCCATGGGTCATATGACTTAGGGGTTTCATGAATAGTGGTCGAGATCATGTTAATAGAGGAAAAAAAAGGAGGGGGAATATCAGGTGGTGGGATTGGAAATGTAACCATCAAAGTTTAATATTTTAAAAGACCCACACCGACATTCTCATAACCAGGAGCTGTCTTCAATATAAAAGGAATGTTTCTAGTATGAGAATCAGAATGTTGTACCTTGTGTATGGTGCAACTTGCGACGACCTTCCTTAATAGGGTTTTTGAGAAGATAAATTCAGTCACTTTCCTCATGAAGAAAGGATATTTTTGGGAACATGAACAGATGTTGTCAATGGATCACTAGGGTGACCAGAATAATGTGTAACATAATTCCCCCAAAAGTATGAGGATGAAACTCATGACAACCGAAATACTTTGTAGAATGTGTGTGTCGGAAACAAGGAGCACATCGATTGGGAACCTAGAAACAATCAAGAATCAACATAAAACTATACCATTGTCTGAGGTAGGAATTCCCATACTCATATTACAAAATGTCAAGTGAGTCATGGACACTAAAAATACATTGTGGATCCATGTCATTATGAATCATCATAGCCCCCAGGAATACATTGTGGATCTATGCGCTAAAATGACTCAAATTCTGACATAGCCACGAGACATACAAAGTGGATCTATGTGTCAATACAAATCCTGAATACTCTGTAACAACCTGGAATGGAATGGTATGATATAGGGTCTTCATTTCTATCATCCCTAAGTATGAATCTAACCATGTGATTACAGGTGATGAAGTCAAACATGGTAGAAACCACTTGATTACCAGTCAATGATGAGAATTGTTAACAAGTGTGAGGAAAATCACTGTTGATGTCAATGACTCCCAAGGTACCCCAGTGCAATCCAGTGAATGTGATTAAATGATTTGAAGTCAAACACTCGATGGAATCTTCCAATCAGGGGTCAATTATGTGAACCCATTGTTGAAAGCGAAGAAACCTACCATTAAGGCATGAAGTCTCTAAGGTACTGAATGATTTCTAAGCCTTGTTTCTGGATAATGAGTTGAAGTTGACAGGAGAAGACTCATCACAGGAGGGCCTTAATGTATCCCCCATAAATGATAGGAAATAAGTAACATATTCAAAGTAGATCAGAGTGTAAAGTGTTTTGAAACTGACACAGGGAAGGCTGACATAGTAGAAGATTTATAGCTGTACATGGCCGACTCGATAGAAGTCTTATTGAGGTTGGAGTTCTCTTGAACATATGAATGACACAACAATAGTCTTGGAAGCATTGAATCAAGGAGGACCCGACATATGGACATGCAGATGGTCAAACCACAGACAAATGTATTTCCCATCCCAAATACAATGCTGAAGGGGGGTGTCATGTTCAAGAGAGACTATTACTCCCACTAACATGGATATAGATACACATTTCTTTCCCAAATTTTCCACCACCATTTCTGGCGAGTACCTCTTTATTTTTACGCAATCTTGAGGAGGATAAAATATGCTTGTTTATGTAATCTCATCCTTCAAACAAGTCCCTTGGAGTATGTTTAACGAACCCTAAGAAGGAGTGGTTCAGTCCCATATGGGTATTTCAATGTTTGTTTAATGAGTCCAAAGAGAGAAAACTCAGGGGTTTTTCATGTTTAGAGAGTCTTAAAAACAATTAAAGAGGAATCCACCAATTCCTTTTTCGTAAGTTAATCTACGAGACCGAAAAAGTGATAACCTAACACTCATCGAATTTTTTCTTCAAATACTTTTTACGAGCATGAAAAGAACAAGATCAATCCACAATATTTCCATGTTTAGAGATGCTGAAAAGAGCTTAAAGGGAACTCTGGGGGGTTCCTTTTTTGTATAACCTTTACAAGTCCAAAAAAGTGATAAAAGTATACTCAGTTACATTCTCATTGATTTACGAGCACGAGAAAGAACAAAAACTAAGACCAGAGTTTTTCCTGAAAAACTCTAAAAGGATCTGTACATGCGACAAATGTATAAAAACAGACCAAAAAGTGTATCCTTGTTCCAATGTTTTCACTCCTAGACTTTTCATTTGCAAAAAATCAACACTTGCAAAGTCGTTAGGACTTTGGGGTTTAGGTAAAATATATAAAATAATATAAAAATACAAATGAAAAAGTGAAAAAGTCAATAAAAGTGGGTAAAAACTTCATTTCACTATTCCATTATCATTTCACCCAAACTTTTCTCTAAAACCCCACATTTACCTCGATTTTCCACTGCGGATTGTGGAGGGCATGACTGATCATTCATCGAACGGTCTCCACAAAACAGGTAATTTTCATCTCTTTTCAACTTTCCATGGATCAAATTTGTTTTTCATTGGTTAAAATTAAACTTTTGAGTTACGTTTTTGAGGGTAACTATGCACGGAGGTCGTCGCAGGCGCCCTATATCGGGCCCTATGACGATATAGGTTCGTCGTAGGAGACCCTGTAGCTAGCCTACAACAACTCCACACTGTACGGATGCCTAGGCCTACGACATGTGCAGTTCAATTTTTTTTTTAAGATGTATTGGCCAATAAAAAATTTCCAGGGAAGAAGATAAAGATGCTAATCAATTTTTAATGTTCCATTTCAGGTTTTCCATAGTAAAAATGTTGGAATGGCGTGAGAGAGAAAACGAGGGGGAAGACTACTTTGCTGAGAATGACCCGGTAATGGTAATGGCCCTCCGACAGTGTGGGTTGCTGAAGTTTTTAAAAATCCAACGTATGAGGGCCAAGCTGAGATTACTTGAGTACCTATTTCACATGTGGGATGTGAACAAGCAGACGTTCCATGTGGGTGCTCACATTCTTACGTTAGATATTGAGGATATCTACTTCTTGACCGGGCTATCTCGTCGTGGGTCCCGAGTCACACTTAGAGGTAGCATGGGTGGGGGCGAGCCTATGAACCACTATATCGATGCACATTGTGTGCCCAATACTCAGAAGCATAGTGGTAAATTCGCTATAAGAGACGTCTGATACTTGCCCCTATGGACCATCCTATATACCATCACATGCATGGCAAGGAGAGAAACTCCCCATATGGCTCTTCAAAGCTATTTTCATTATGCGTTAGAATGTATGGAGCCCCTAGTTTTAAACTGGTGTGAAGGGGTTCTCAAGAGTATGAAAAAAACAATTGACCAAGTGCAGGAGTGGTGATATGAAAGAGTATGGTTGCTAATTTTTTTATGGGACTTATCGGTAAATTAGGACATAAAAAGATCTCTCTAGATCTACCTAGATCTAGAAAAAAACAAAAAAAATATGATGCTTTCCCTAAGCTCTAACCATTGAGTTTATTATTTAACAAGATATGAGCAAGATACCATTTAAATATCTCTTCCTCTTGTCGTTGTCATCCTATCTCTACCCTGGTGCTCCTGTGATATTTAATCTACAAGGGAGTACAAGACAACCAACATGAAAGCAATATAATATACTCAACAAGAACCTATGTATGTGATCAAGGAATCATACAATAAAATAAGACAAGTTTTATGGGAAAGAAACATATTACTGTATTATATTAAAATGAAAGTGGAGATTATTACCAAATCCTTGATGTCGCAAGGTCCCCTCTCGATGAACCTTAGCTCCAAAACACACACTTTTTCTAACCTTGAATGAAGAAGATCCACAATGACTTGATAAAATGAAATGAAGGCCTCAAGTATGAATTGAAGTAGAATTCCTCATCCAATTCTTAGCCTATTCAATATTAATATTGCTTGAATCAACCTTAGACTTTTCCATGAGAAGTCCCTCTTTATATAGGGGAAAGAGAGATGGTTGGAGAGATTAGGATGATCCCACTAGATATGATAAGTGAGTAAGATCCCAACCATACGAATGCCACCTCATCTTCTAAAATATCCCCTTCTAGAAATTTCTTGAAGCTTGACCTTTTCTTATTCTTTTGACATCGTCACACCCTAGCTGTAGAGAAGCTTGCAAAGACATTACCATCTAGTTTTAGATCAGGGGGCGATGATCAAGCATCGTTGCACCCTATGTATGGTGCAACCTACGACAACCTTCCTTAATAGGGTTTTTGAGAAGAGAAAGTCAGTCACTTTCCTCATGAAGAAAGGATCTTTTTGGGAACATGAACACATGTTTTCAATGGATCACTGGGGTGACCAAAATAATGTGTAACAAAGTGCCCCCCAAAGTATGAGGCTAAAAATTGTGACAACCGAAATAATTTGTAGAATGTGTGTGTCGGAAACAAGGAGCACATTGATTGGGAACCTGCAAACAATCAAGCATCAACATAATGATATACCATTGTCTGAGGTAGGCATTCTGATACTCAGATTACAAAATGTCAAGTGAGTCATGGCCACTAAACATACATTGTGGATCGATGTTATTATGAATTGTCATAGCCACCAGGAATACACTGTGGATCTATGCGCTAAAATGACTCAAATTCAGACATAGCCACGAGACATACAAAGTGGATCTATGTGTCAATACAAATCATGAATACTCCATTGCAACCTAGACTAGAATGGTATGATCCAGGGTCTTGATTTCCATCGTCCCTAAGTACAAATATAACCATGCGATTACAAGTGTTGAAGTCGAACATGGTAGAAATGACTTGATTACCAGTCAATGATGAGAACTGCTAACAAGTGTTATCACTGAAATTTCATCTGCAACATCACAGAAAAATAGTTACATGAATAAAACATCTCAAAACACCTATTAGTTCACCTACAACACCAAAAAATCATGTCCAAGGGGAAAAAATTATACAACTGGTCAAAAAATTGACATGTGCTCAAACACTAATGGAAGCACACGCATAGTGCGCGGGCCAAATAATCCCGTAGAGCACAAAATGCACCATATGAATGAATGTGTACGAGAAAAGCCACACACACCTGTGAATGATACATTTATGGTTCTTGTCAACTCCTCTCCCATTTCTGGACTAGATTCCAACTTGATTTGACCCTCAAATCCGAGCTGAATCCGAATGGAGGGCTGGTCAAAGACCTAAGGGTACCCTAAAGGGCCCCTTGGTCACACTAAAGACCAGTTGGATATTTCCTCAAAGACATGTTATAAAAGGAGGCCATGGGTGCAATAAGAATTCAAGAATCTCATAGTATTTTTATGCTGCCTCTATTCTCCTCCAAGGAACCTCTTTTCTTCTAGGAGCATACTAGAAACATCTCAATAAGCTATTCAACTCACCTCTTGAGGGAATAAGATTGGATTTCTTCACCATTTGATTTCTAGTTTATCATTGTAAGAACATCTCTCACATAGGGGACTCAATATCCCTCCAAAGGAGGAAGAGGGGACTCATAAGTCCTCCTTTCTCTATGGTTTTTTCCCACTAATATAGTTATCCATTGGTGGCATGATTATTGGTCATTTGATTGTTTTTTGGTTCAAGTTTCCTCATGCATTTTAGTTTTATTTCTTTAGTCATTTATTTAGTTGTTTTTAGCTTAGTTGTTTGTTTATTTCATGTGATTTAATTGTTAGATTCATACACTAACCTCTGTCCTGTATAGCAGGCCCAACTAGACTTGCAAGTGCCCCTCTTTTGGTCATTCAAGTGACGAAAAGGACACAACATATTGGCGACCATACTAGGGACAATTTATCAATTTCCTCCCTATTTGGGTTGTTTGAGCACTTATTTTTTACCCATTTTCCTTGCAGGGATCATAATTGGCCTAGCCTTACCTGCAAAGAGCTAAGTTTGGGGATGGAGGAGGACAATTCCACTCAAAATCTCCCCCCCCGACGCATTTCATAACGTGCGCGGGTATTTCATCCCACAAATGCACATTCAGAGAATTGTGTGCCCACAACACTTTTGTTCTCTGCACATTTTGTGCACAATGTGCCCAAATTTCTTCTTTTCACTGCGCAGTGTGTGCCCACTATGCTTCTGTCTGAATTATAACCCGCACATCTGTCTAGAGCCTTGAAATTGTAAGAGTTTTTGTGATGTTTTGAAGGCCCCCAGCCTTCAAAATATTACTTTTATGCAATTTGTAAATGCACCACACTTAGATTCCATTCCCACATGAAGGGTTAGTCAAAACATAGGCACTTAGGGGGTTAAAAAGAACCATATTTCTCCCCTTTTTCTTCGATTTTCCATATGGATGGCTTGTTTTGATTGTAAAAGTTAAGTTGAGATTCTTTACTATCACATATAAAAACAGTTTCATTGGGACCATAAATCAAACTTTAATCATTGAGTATTCTCTTCTCTCACACCATAGAGTGATCTTGAGAATCAATAAAGTGATGAAGGGAACATTTCATATCTCTTAAAATATTTAGGAGAGGAAAAATCCCCCCTAGGGCTCCTCTTAGTTTCTTTTCAATCATCTTAAATTTGTAAGGGCCCATACATGCCCCCATGTTGAAGAGTTAGGATAGTTTTGAAGCTACTTTCTTAGTTTACATCACTAAGGGAGCTTAAATATTACAGTAACGGGCCCATACATTCCCACATGCTTACAATCTAGGATATTGTTTTGAATCTTTCATAGATTAAATCACATTAGGGATTTTAAAAGATTGGTAAGGACCCATATGTCTACATGCTAGTTCTCTAGGGACTTTAAAATTCCACAAGGTTGTACCAATAACATCTAGTAAGATAGGTAATCAAGATTTGTAAGGACCACAGGAAGTCCACATGTTGCAAGGTTACACCTAACTTATTAAAATTTGACACATTTTTTCACTTGCTCTCACACAAAGTCACTCTTCATTCACATAATTTCCTCTTGAATTGTGGAGGTTGAAGTAAGTCTCCTCCAAAGGGATTATGAAACATCCCACTATTTCTTGAAGAAATTATCCACACCCACTTAATTCGAACGAGATTGGTTCACACCCCCAATCTCTCAAACAACCACATCTAATTTTTTTATAAAAACTCACTAAGTTTTCCTCCACAGGGGGTGCCAAAATAATTTTTTTAGTCTAGGTAGGATCTCAGGGGTAGGCATCCAAATAACCCCCCGTTATCTGGTTCTCACATCTTCAAACATTATAAGTTGACAAATATGGAACTTTAAAATCCTCCAAGTCAAGTGTTCCTAACACCATAAGGTAGGGAGATACCCGTGAATGGTCTAAGGTCGAGGTCCAGTTGTTCTTTTCATCCCTCTTTGATTCACCCAACTCTTAGAAGGGATCCATCCTGTGACCCATTTCTGAGGTAAAAAATCTAAATGTCGCACTTTGACCGAGGTACCTAGTGGCCAAATTTTAGGACATCTACCCAGGTGGAGATTGTGGGCTGAAATTGTGGGCTGCAATTGCACCTTGATCATATTTTGTGTGGCTATTGGGAAATATCACCAACTCTTTTGGGATATGCACCCTCTACCCCTCATTATAACTGATTATTTCATCCTTCACTAGTTTCTCTTCTAGTGGCTTCAGACCCCACTGTTGAGTGATATTAGAAGGTTTAGGGCTATTTGAGAGGAAGGAAATTACATCTTTATTAGACACGATCATTTGTTTTCTTTTTTCTCCCACATAGACAAAATCCACCTACCCACATGTATGCTTCTTGTCAAAATTTATTTATGTATGATGCTCATTTGATTACATGCGATTGTGAGATATATTGTGAAGGTCCATATTATACAAGTCTCTTGTTCATTTATTGCTCTCATCACCATTTGCACACATTTACTTTTTTGGTCGGACATCATATGGGACCGACAAAATCCTCGTTGTTCCAGACGCTTGCGAAATCTCCCTCCTATCCTAGGAGGAGTTCCTAGTCTTGCCAACTCACTGACTCAATCATCTCACACCCCTGTGAGTGCCACTATTTTGGGATCAAATTTTCTTGGTTCCAACTTACTTGGGTCCAATTCCCAAGGCCATCCATCTACTAGCGATCCTTCACAAAGAGGTGGGGGGAAAAATTCCTCTCAAGGGAGAAGTACAACCCCACCAAATCCCCCTCAAGAGTCAGGTCCACTACCTTCTCACACCATGGCTGGAATCAATCCTCCACTGCCACTTCACATGCCATATTTGGCATCCCTCAACATTCCTGATTTGAGTAAACTCATGAATGACCCTATATTGCATGACCCCACATGGCCTAATATGCCTACCAAACTACCTTCATACATTCCCAAGTTTGAAGGAAAACTGGGGGAAGATCCCACCAACCATATCATGACCTTCCACTTATGGTGCTCTTCAAACAACATCATGGATGACTCCATCCGTTTAAGGTTATTTCAGCGCACACTCACTGGTCCATCATCCAAATTGTATGTGGATGAAAAATCAGGGTCCCATGTGACTTTTGAATCCTTGGCCAAAACATTATTGACCTTCTTTCAACTACCGGTTCGTCATGACAATGGTCTAGAACTGCTCTATGATTTAAAAAAATCCTCAACCACACATATCGCCAACCACATTCATGAAAGGCATCGACGACGTAGTTTATTCAAATCATAAACCACCAAAGAACAATGCCTCGATTAGTTTCTTAGATCACTCGTCTCTATCCTTTCCAGATATGTGGCCTCCACCTTCCCCCAAACTGAAGAGGAAGCCATCA
>JASDQU010370651.1:91600-103307 GCA_032191745.1 Picea mariana | reverse complement strand
TTTAGGACTATGGTGGCTAACAAATTTCAAGGACCATTTCAAATTCATGAGGAAATGTGAGAAGTGTCAAAAAGTATATCACAAGGGTAGGTGGAATATTTTCATTTGTTTACCCCATCTTGATTACACAACTTTTTGAGAAATGGGGACTATACTACAATGGGTCATTCTTGACCATGAAAATGATGCAATATAAGCATATCATTGTGGAAATCAACATCCATAAGGAAGCAACAATGACAATAAAAAAAAAAAACTATTTGAATTTGTGTTTTATATGTTTATGGGTTTCACTGATATCACATAAAATAGAGAGCTTCGTTTTCCAATGAATTTGATAAATATTTGGAAAATCATGCATCATAATATAAGTCTAGATTATGTGGGGTAAATGGGTATGAATATGAGAGAGTGAATAAGTTATCGGTTGGGGCATTAACAAATATTTAAGATTTGTGGAGAAGATATTGGATGAACAAGCTTCATTTTATAATCATATGGGCTTATTGAATATCATGGAAGAAAGCATCTTCACTACAATAACCATACCTTTCAAGTTGACTCCTACCTTTATGGATTATCATAGACTATTGAGATGTTATGGATGAGCTTTTATACTCTCCTCCATCGACATGATTGCAATTTGAATTACATTTTCCTTCAATGCAATTATATCTTGTATAAGAGTTGAACTAGATGTTAGTTTCTCTAATGGGATTGGATCATGTGGTGTTAGATTCAAGAAGAATATGTGTTAAGTCATGTTTGTTCAGTGTGACTATCACCTATTGTAATGTCCCCCAACCTAGTTGAGGTCCATTACATGCAGAAAACTCATAAAATAAAATTTCTTCACATTTTTATTTCTAACTAACTGAATTCCATTTTTATTTCTAAAAATTGTTGCGAACTAATTGATTTCATGTAGCTTATCATCTACAAACTACATGCATATTTAACTGTTGTCTATTACCATAAATTAGATGAATTTACAAAATGATAAAATAACACATGAATACAATAAATATCTTATTACAACAACATATAAATCATTCTCATTTTCGTGGAAAAAATAAATCATTCTCATTTACAAAGTTAATGCACAACAAATAAGTTCATAATGCAACAGAATCAAGATAAAACACTTATATTTCAAAAACAATTGTGCAACCAAATTCTTGGGATGAATGCTAGCCCCAACCATAGACATTTTATTCCAAATCTCAACAATAATTCACCCTTGAGTTGGGGATAGAAATCCACAAAAGAGGGTGGTGTCTCACTGTCCACTCACAGCTCAGAAATCCCATAACCCACTAGTATTCTCCTATAGTTATCTCAATTTTCCACCAGCTCTTTTCCTTTTGACCTTCCCAACCCAAGGAATATAACCCTTCACTAATATAATTCCATCAGACATGTCATTCATTTATCAATTTATTTCTAGCATAGGTAACCAAGAATCTCTTTGCTAGGAACTCAAGGGAACTCATTGCTGGGAAAATTGTCAAAAACCAATAACAAACACTTGTTGTTATAGTGCAACTCACACGGGATTTCATTCTTCAATCCTGACAACCTGGTTCTTAAATATTTAGATCCAAAATGCTCCAAACCTCTCCATCATGCTACAAAATTCATCCTCCATGGTTGCTCTAGCTCCAAGCTTTGTTTTTTTATTTCTACTTGTTGTTCATGCCAAAAACTTGATTGTGTGAAGTTGTTGTAGCTCCCCATACAAATTTCCTCCCTTTGGCTTACTTGCTTGACTCACACACTTCCCCAAGATGATTGTACTCAACCCCCATGATCCCAATAACTATGGGATCTGACTTCTCACACCCACCCTCTTACATGCATTCAATGATTGGCTATGGGGACACCCAATCAGAAATTAGAGTTTAATACATAATGAAAATCAAATATAGGAATATGGGTGCAATTAATAGACATGGGAAATTCCCCCTTAAACCCCTCTCTTCGACATTATCCTAGACCCTCCCCTCTCTTATGGATTAATTTATCCCCCATCTATGTCGGTGTCCCCTTAACAACTACCATAACATTTTATTACTAAAAAATAATACAATTCGCATATACATCACTTGACCATAGCCACACATTATATCTACATTAAGCATTAATTAAACTGGGGATTATAGTGGGGATGTTACATTCCCCCTCCTCTACAATTGTGTGTCGTCCTCAGTGCACACCATGGCGATATACATATATATACAAATTTACATCACAATACTTAAAGAAATATAATTTTGCAATTTTACAATTCCAGCAACAATTCCAACCAAAATCTCATGTTCCTCTCAACCTGCGGACCCACAGAATACACCATTCATTTATTAGGGTTAACCCAAGGAATGTACCATTCGTTTATCAAGGCTAACCCAAGAAATGTTCCATTCTTTTATCAGTGGCCCCATCGTAGTTGGATGAGACTCTGAGATGTGGTTCCATAACTCTTAGTTGCTCAAAATGGAGTCTTTCATTCTATTTTCTTTAAAATTGACAAACAAATGTGGGTATTCTTCCCGCATGTTTTATTCATGCTCCCATGTAGCATATTTAGGACCATAGCAACTCCACTAAACCTTTACCATCCATATGGCTTTGTTCCTAATCACTTTGACTTTCTGGTCCAGGATGCATACTAGTTCCACCCGGAAATCTCATTCGTTCTCCACTGGATCAGATTCCAATCAATTATGTGGTTAGGGTCAAACACATATTTCTTCTAATAATGATACATGAAATACATTATGCACTCTCATGTATGCAGGAAATTATATCGTGTATGAAAGTGTCCCTATCTTTTATAATATTTCAAAAGTTCCACAATATCTTGCTACCAACTTCAGGCAACTTCCTAATCTTGGCGAACTTCTTTTCGCCTTCACCTTTCAAAACACATGTTCTCCCACCTTGAAATCTCTAAAAAAATGGTTCTCTTCTATATAACGTTTTTTCCTATCTTGAGTAGCCTTTAAATTCTTCTTGATCCTTTCCATCTGTTCTTCCATTTCCTTCAACAATTTTGTGCCAACAAATGCTCCATCTATTGGATTATTCCAACTTACTGGTGTGTTACACTTCCTTTCATACAATTATTCAAATGGACTCATTTTTAATGAGGCTTGATACCCATTATTGTAAGAAAATTCCACTAAGTGAATATAATCCTCCCACATTGATTGTTGATCCATAAAATACATTCTAAGCATGTCTTCAATTATCTTTTTAGTTCTCTATGTTTTCCCATCTGACTATRGGTGATATGTTGTAGGGTAAAATCATGAATATGGGTGTCCATTTTGCTTGTTTTATGAGAAAACAAATTATATTTTCACAAGTTCTTCAACTTCTGGTAAACAAAACTATTTTTTTATTTAGAATTTCACTTTACAGTAAAAATAAAACTTGTGAAGAATTTTGTTATCTTTCTACTGACTATTTTTCAAAAAAAATTTATTAAGATTTGATATGTTAATTTGGAAATCGTTTGACAATATGTTCCTTAGAAATGAAGGGAATGATAATGAGTTATTTCCCCCACCCCCCACACAATGTATTCATTATTAAAATTATGTTTTTGACAAATGAAATATACTGCAACAATCTACAGAGACTCTTTTTTTTTTATGAACATAGTTTTGAATCTAATGGATGAATATTATAATTTCTATATTTTTTTTAAGTTTACAAATCTGAAAAAAGTTGCAGATTTTAAACACATGTTTTACCCCCCCATGTATATATCTTAATTTTTACTTAAAATTAAAATCTAAAAATACCCTTTTGAAGAGAACAATTTAAGGATTTTGAATATAAATTTTCCACTGTGTATTTTTAGAGACATGGATTTTTTATTTCACTGAATCATAATGTCACTTGAAAATATTATGCAATGATTTTTTAATAAAATTAGATAAAAACAATGAAAATGAAAACAAATTATATCCAATGAAAGTAGATTCAATTTGAAAAATGTTGGTATTAATTCCAAAACTAAATTCTGAGTATTTCTAGGAATCTGCTACCTCCAAAGTTCAAGTAAGTTGGAGAGAATTCGCAGTTTCCTGCAAACAATCCCATTTGCATGTTTTCGACCGAAATATACTTTTGGATGAAACATATTTTTTAACTGAATCCGTTAAAAATAAATGGATTCCTAACCTTTCAGCCAAAAAATAGTTTTTTTCGGTCGAAAGGTGGGTGAGAGAATTCCATTGGTTGGAAAAAAATGAAGGGAAGTATCATTTGGTTTCGGTTGGCACAAAATCATATAAATACGCTTTCGAACGAACGATTTTTACACAATTCACTTGCTCATTTCATTTTTTTGCATATGTGGATCCCTTAAGCAAAAGTTTGGAGCATCTTTTTCTCTATTTGAAGGATCTTTTTCATTGTTTTGAACAAGTTTCTTGCTATTTTTCAACTTTGTTGATGTTTTTGCAACTTTTTTGATGTTTTGAATGGAAAAAAATAATTATCTTCTTGAAGTTCAAGTTTTTATTGGAGTAAAAATTTATATATTGAAGGATTTCATGAAAAAAAACTCAAGGTGAAGACTAACTTGAACATTTTCAAGGTGAAGGATTTCATAAGAAATTCCTTATTATATCAAAAAAGAAAAAAAAATGAGAGTAAGTTTTTTGAAACATTTCCTCACCTTAATCTCTCCAAATATTACAAACTCTCAATATCTTCTCAACAAAGGTAGATTCAATTTCATTAACCTCTCTAAATCAATTCCTATTCTAGAATCATCAATCTCACTCAACTAACTCTATCCTATGCAATTCTTCGAGAATCCAATAAAACATATGAATTTTACAATAATTTGAAGTTAGGGAAACCCACTCCCTTAGTAATTTCAAATACCCCTAAGGCCTAATAATCAAGGCTTATTTTAGAAGGAAAATGTGTCAGAAAATGTAGGACACTTCCATACTAATCCTAGCAGAAGAGAAGAAGAATTTAATCAAGCTAGAAAATGACACAAGAAATCACACAATACACAGAGATTTTATCTTGGAAACCCTTAACCGGTAAAACAAACATTCTTTTGAGCATTATGCTCTCTTGTTGTCTTATTCATTTAGAATCAAAAGTTACATGTCTAACCTTGGTCCATACCTAAGACAAAATTGACATCATAACCTCTTGCATAGGAAAGAACAACCTTGTAGCCAAATCGTCTTACATATGCATGACCAACAACCTACACTTACACATGCATTAACCTGCAAAAGTGCATTCTATGATCACCTTACAATGAAAGTCTTTATGGTCTTACAACCCACCTCTTTATAGGCTTTACAACAGGAAAAAACCTAAAGATTAGCACCAAAAAATTGTGACAGATCCATGCATATCATTGGCTACAAATCTCGCAAATCCTGATATTTTGTTACAGTCGACTCCAAGTCAAGTTTACCAGTCGATTAACAGTCGTCCTTCATTCAGTCTCTAGTCAGTCATCTCACACCTGCACTTCTACCTCTTGTTGGTTGACTTGTCATTGATATCTTCGACTTTGACTTTACTCGGTAAACTTCCTCAACCTTCGACTTGTTGTCGATCTACCTCGACTTAGACCGTGATTTGATTCACCTCGACTAGACTTTCACTGAAAAGACTATAAAAACCCAACATTCTCCCACTTTTTCTCTTCTTTGTTGAAATAAGAGATTCTTGAAATTTCACTCATAGACCTAGGGCATCAATTCCCATTTCCTCTCTACACCAAGAGAACTTCACAACACTCATAGACTTGGTCAATGAGTCTACTATGTTTTCCAACGTGTCTACTTTCTCTAGTAGCACCTTATTACTTTCCACCATATCTCTTACGAAATGGTATTGTACATCAATGTGCTTAGCCTTTGAATGATAAGCAGGTTTCTTTGCCAGAAATATTGTGCTTTGACTATCACAACCTACATTCATGGCTCTCTGCTCAAACTTGATTCATGAATACAACCTTTAGAGCCATACCTCTTATTTTCTTCCATGATTGGTTGCCATGTATTCATCTTCTATTTTCGACAAGACTATGACCGCTTGTTGTTGACTTATCCAGCTTATTGCTCTATCAAACATCTTGAATACATATCCTCTAGTTGACCTATGTCGATCCATATCTCTAGCCTAGTCAGCATCGACAAATCCATGTACATCTAATTTACCACTGTCACCTCTAGGTTTTCCTTGGTAGCATATAGTATAGTCTTTTGTACCACACAAATACCTGAATACTCTCTTGACAACTATCCAGTGCTCCTTTCCATGTGTTGACATGTACTTTCTCAACACTCCCACTACATGGGAAATGTTTGGTTGAGTGCAAACCATCGCATACATTAGAATACCAACAACAATTGCATAAGGAACATGTGCCATGTCCTCTATCTCTTCATGTGTCTTTGGACATTGTTCTGCAGTAAGCCTTACTCCCATTGGAATTGGCACCTTCACCATTTTGCAATCCTGCATGTTGAATAATTTCATAACTGTTTCAATATACTTCATCTGATTCAACGAAATCTTTCTAGCGGCTCGATCTCTCTTAATATCCATTCCGATAATGAAGTTAGCTACAAAGTGATCCTTCATGTCGAACTTGGAGGATAGATGCTTCTTCACCTCCTTTATTGCATCCATGATGTTTCTAATCAACAACATGTCATCGAAATACAAAGCTACATATATGAAATTCCCGCCTTCTTCCTTGGAATATATGGAGTGATCAACTTTGCTTCTCACAAATCTGAAACTAAGGATGTATGTGTCAAACTTCTGGTACCACATCCTTGGCAATGCTTTTACACCATAAAGGGATATTTTTATTTTGTGCACGAACTATTGCTTCCCATTTACTACAAATCCTTCAAGACGTTTCATGTAGATTTATTCTTCCAGGTCCCCATGTAGGAATGTTGCATTCACATCCATATGTTATATCTCCAGATTGAATGTTGCAGCTAGAGACATTAGTACTCTACTGGAAGTTAGTTTTGCAACATGGGAAAAAATATCACCGAAGTCAACTCCCTCAACTTGGGAATATCCTTCCACTACCAGTCGAGCTTTGGACTTCTTGATTTTTCCTACGACATTCATATTCTTCTTGAATACCCACTTGCTCCCGATGATATTTCTTCCACTGGGTAACTTGACTAAATCCCATGTATCATTCTTGTACAAGGATTCCATCTCTTCGACCATGGTTTCCTTCCATACTTTACCCTCTGTTGATTTGACTACCTCACCGACCGACTTGGGCTCATCGTATATGGAAGTTAACACGAATGTGGAATGGAAGTTGGGTGGAATATACTTTTCAACGATTTTTCTTATTCTTTCTAACCTCCTTACAACCAAAGTCATTTTTTCCACTTCTTCCTCAGATTCATTCGACTCATCTGAATCATCTTATTCATTCCTCAGTTCAAGCTACATTGTATCAATATTATTCTCAGTCTGAACAACTTCTTCAGGATCGGATTTACCTCCGACTTCTTTGAAGAACACATCTCAATTGTACATTGTTCTCCTTGATGTAGGATACCATAGCTTATATCCTTTCATCCCTTCTTTCTATCCAATGAAAATAAATTTGACTAACTTCTTATCCAACTTGCTCCTCTTGTCCTTGGAAGCATGCAAAAATGCATCACAAACAAATACTTTGGTATGTGTCACCAAAGACTTCTTAACATACCATACCTAATTTGGAGTCTTGTCAACTAGCACTAACGAGGGACACATATTCACCAGATATCTTGTAGCTTCGACTGCCTCCACCCAAAATTCTTGTGTGATCCCATCACCACTGAGAATGATCATTGCCTTATCCATCAAAATTATGTTCATTCTCTCATCAACTCCATTTTTTTTTTGGGGTGTATGGTGTGGTATTTTTGCATGATATTCCACACTGCTTACAGAACTGGTCAAATTCATTTCCATAGAATTCACCGCTATTGTCAGTCCTTGACACTTTAATCCTCTTCCTTGTATGGTTTTCCACAAGAGCTTTAACCTCCTTAAATCTCTCGAAAACCTATGATTTCTTCCTTAGGAAATATATCCATGTCTTCCTAGAAAAATCATCTATTAAGGAGACATAATATAGGGATCCACCAAGTGAAGGCATTGTAACCGAGCCAAAAACATCACTATGCACCAGTTCTATAATCCCAATTTTCGTTGTCACTCTAGATGGGAACCTCACCCGACTTTTTTTCCCATATATGCAATGTTCACAAAATTCGACTTCTAAACCACATTCAGGAAAACCTTCAGCCATACCTTTTCTTTTCATAACTCGAAGTCATTTTTCTCCAATGTGTCCCATCCTCTTGTGCCATAACCTAGTTGGTTCGAGTTCATCATGTATTGTCAAGTCGGTTTGAACTGACTTGGCTCGATTCGATTTGAGTTGTGTCGATATTGATTCGAGTCGAGTCATAGTCGATTCGATTTCAGGAACAACGATGTTGTTTCATCCAGTCGATTTGACATTCCCTAAAAACTTGTACAGGGTGCCAATATGAACTCCTTTCATTACAACCATCTCACCTCTAACCATATTACACTAATCCTTTTGAAATAGAGTATGCACACCTGCACCACTCATCTTTCTGACAGATACCAGGTTTCTTTCCAAACCCAGAATGTATAGCACACCTGGAAGGGTTCTTTTTCTCCCATCTTGCAGTGTCAGTCAGACTCTTTCCCATCCAAAAATTCTTATTGTCGAGTCATCCCCCAATAACACATCACCGCCATCATATTGTTCATATTCACTAAACCATTATTTATGTGGTGTCATGTGATAGGATTCTCTTGATTCGATCAACCAAACATATTAATCTGACTGTGTACTGGTCAACGCTAGGTACAGATCACCTCCATTTTTTGAGGTCATCTTTCTCTCAGTTGAATTCTTCTCGTCAGATCCAATATTGAATTTTTTTTCCTTCAACTTACATTAATTTTTATAATGCCCAACTTTATTGCATTTCCAGCATCTTCATGTCGACTAAAAAAGGGATTTAGATCTACCCTTCGACTTGAATTTTCTACCAGAGAATATTCCTTTATCTCTGTCTATCGGTCGACCTCTCACTACCAGAGAATCTTTGGTGGATCCTTCCATGTTCATTCTTCTCATTTCTTCCAACAATAGAGAAGCAACCACGTCTTCTAGAGCTAGTGTGGTTGTATTACTCCCAATATCCCTGACTAAGTTATTCAAGGAGTCTAGAAAAGAACATAATAGGCTGATACATTTATCCTCATCAGTGATATTTATATCCATATATGATAACTGGATTAACATGATGTTAAATGCATTTAAATTCTCATTCACTGAACTTCCATCACTCATCCTTAGAAGATACAGTTTCTTTCTGAGAAACAACTTATTTACCTGATATTTTGACTGGTATAAGCCTCCCATATTATACCACAGTTTCTTTGCCGAATATTCACCCAAGACATTCAATAGCACTAAATCTACAAGACAAATCTATATCATACTTCTTACTTTTATTTCGAGTTTCTCCCATTCTTCCGTCGACATGCATGTTTGTTGGGTACCTAGACAGACCGTTGTCCATTATTATCGATCCACAAGAAGATCTTCCATTTTAAGCTTCCAAAGCTCAAAATTATGGCCATTGAATCTTTCTATCTCTATTCTGGAACTGCTCACCATTCTTTATCATGATATTTAAAACAATTTATGACTTATGACTCTTATTGTACCTAGGGTTTAGTTCTCAGATTCAACATTGGAAAATCAAGATCTGATATACTCACCAAATCATTATATCACTCTGATAACTCACTTGTCATGGAAGAACTAAGATCTGATATGACATGTCAAGAAATGTGGGACACTTCTACACTTATCCTAGCAGAAGAGAAGGAAAATTTAATCAAGAAAGAAAATGACACAAGTAATCACACAGTACACCGAGATTTTAACCTATAAACCCTTAACCGAGAAAACTAGCATTCTTTTGAGTGTTCTTCTCTCTTGTTGTCTTATTCATTCAGAATAAAATGTTACATGTCTAACCTTGGTCTGCACCTAAGAAAAAATTAACACCCTACCCTCTTGCATAGGAAAGAACAAACTTGTAGCCAAATCGGCTTACATATGCATGACTAGCAACCTACACTTACAAATGCATTAACCTGCAAAAGTGCATTGTATGATCACCTTACAATGACAGGCTTTACGACCTTACAACATGCCTCTTTATAGGATTTACAATAGGAAAACCCCTAAATATTGCCACCCAAAAACGGTTATAGATCCATGCATATCATTGGCCACAAATCCTGCAAATCTTGGGATTCTGTTACAGTCGACTCCAAGTCAGGTTTACCAATCAATTACCAGTTGGCCTTCATTTGGTCTCTAGTCGGTAGTCTCATGCACGCACTTTGACCTCTTGTTGGTTGACTTGTTATCGATATATTTGACTTTGACTTTACCCGGTTGACTTCCTCAACCTTCGATTTGTTTTCGATCAACCTCGAATTCGACCGCCAGTTGATTCACCTCGACTAGACTTTCATTGCTAATAATATAACAACCCAACAAAATGCTCCTACATCACACTCCCAGGGTTAAAAAAATTCATGATATCTTGATCATGTGTCTTCAATTTCTCCACTCCTCTTTGATCCCACTATTGATACTATCCACATGCTCTGCTGCATGATTTTTTAAATGTTATCCCCCATCTTCCAGGATACCAAAATTTATTTTGTTGTTTCTTACTCAATTTGTTTATCTATTCTCTTATGCATGTTTGAAATTTTCTAGGATCCCATATTTTACCTTGTTTCTTTCCATTCACCCTACTGATATAATATATCTCATCCAACTACAATTTGTGGTTGACTTTCCTTCTCATCCCATGGTATCTCCATCTAGACTTATTCATCATCAACTTCCACAATTCATCATATTCAATATCCAGCTCTGACTCTTTTTGGTCCATGGTATTGCTGCAAAATTGTCGTTGCACTTCTATAGACATAATGTGTATGGATATTTTTTCCATCTCCTTGTATTTCTCCTCTATCCAACTTGATACAACAATAAACTCTTTGTTGTCTTCATCTTCTTTGACGTCCTTAGGTCCATGGGAATACACTTCAAAGTCTACAAATTTTATTAGGATATGTCTTGCATTCAGCATATTGCTCCACTCTTCTACATACACTTCTCTAGAAGTGTTTGAGACATTCGGTTGTCTCATCCAAATTCATTGCTTCTTCATGGAAGACTGGCTGCTTTTAGAACTCTCACCCTTACTTGCATCTGCACAAGAAAAAATAATATTATTGGAAACAATTTTCATTTCCAAATCTCGAATCTCATCATCAGTCAAGTGAATGACTGCTAACACCCCATATTTGTCTCATTGTATAGCCAATCTATTTCTTCCTCTAGTACATGAGTTCTTTCTTGAATTTATGAGTTGTCTTTGGAAATCTCTTGGTTACCTTCATCCTCCTTATTTCCTCTCAAGACAATATTTTGTTATGCACCTTCTTTTTGTGTATGCAAAAAAATCCCATCTTCACAAGACAACTCTATGTCTTCACCTTCATATCCCTCACTTACAATGTTGCAACTAAGAATTATTGGATGCTCTAT
>JASDQU010370651.1:76735-87669 GCA_032191745.1 Picea mariana | reverse complement strand
GGTGATATGTTGTAGGGTAAAATCATGAATATGGGTGTCCATTTTGCTTGTTTTATGAGAAAACAAATTATATTTTCACAAGTTCTTCAACTTCTGGTAAACAAAACTATTTTTTTATTTAGAATTTCACTTTACAGTAAAAATAAAACTTGTGAAGAATTTTGTTATCTTTCTACTGACTATTTTTCAAAAAAAATTTATTAAGATTTGATATGTTAATTTGGAAATCGTTTGACAATATGTTCCTTAGAAATGAAGGGAATGATAATGAGTTATTTCCCCCACCCCCCACACAATGTATTCATTATTAAAATTATGTTTTTGACAAATGAAATATACTGCAACAATCTACAGAGACTCTTTTTTTTTTATGAACATAGTTTTGAATCTAATGGATGAATATTATAATTTCTATATTTTTTTTAAGTTTACAAATCTGAAAAAAGTTGCAGATTTTAAACACATGTTTTACCCCCCCATGTATATATCTTAATTTTTACTTAAAATTAAAATCTAAAAATACCCTTTTGAAGAGAACAATTTAAGGATTTTGAATATAAATTTTCCACTGTGTATTTTTAGAGACATGGATTTTTTATTTCACTGAATCATAATGTCACTTGAAAATATTATGCAATGATTTTTTAATAAAATTAGATAAAAACAATGAAAATGAAAACAAATTATATCCAATGAAAGTAGATTCAATTTGAAAAATGTTGGTATTAATTCCAAAACTAAATTCTGAGTATTTCTAGGAATCTGCTACCTCCAAAGTTCAAGTAAGCTGGAGAGAATTCACAGTTTCCTGCAAACAATCCCATTTGCATGTTTTCGACCGAAATATACTTTTGGATGAAACCTATTTTTTAACTGAATCCGTTAAAAATAAATGGATTCCTAACCTTTTAGCCAAAAAATAGTTTTTTTCAGTCGAAAGGTGGGTGAGAGAATTCCATTGGTTGGAAAAAAATGAAGGGAAGTGTCATTTGGTTTTGGTTGGTGCAAAATCATATAAATACGCTTTCGAACGAACGATTTTTACACAATTCACTTGCTCATTTCATATTTTTGCATATGTGGATCCCTTAAGCAAAAGTTTGGAGCATCTTTTTCTCTATTTGAAGGATCTTTGTCTTGCTATTTTTTCAACTTTGTTGATGTTTTTGCAACTTTTTTGATGTTTTGAATGGAAAAAAATAATTATCTTCTTGAAGTTCAAGTTTTTATTGGAGTAAAAATTTATATATTGAAGGATTTCATGAAAAAAATTTCAAGGTGAAGACTAACTTGAACATTTTCAAGGTGAAGGATTTCATAAGAAATTCCTTATTATATCAAAAAATGAAAAAAAAAATGAGAGCAAGTTTTTTGAAACATTTCCTCACCTTAATCTCTCCAAATATTACAAACTCTCAATATCTTCTCAACAAAGGTAGATTCAATTTCATTAACCTCTCTAAATCAATTCCTATTCTAGAATAATCAATCTCACTCAACTAACTCTATCCTATGCAATTCTTTGAGAATCCAATAAAACATATGAATTTTACAATAATTTGAAGTTAGGGAAACCCACTCCCTTAGTAATTTCAAATACCCCTAAGGCCTAATAATCAAGGCTTATTTTAGAGGGAAAATGTGTCAGAAAATGTAGGACACTTCCATACTAATCCTAGCAGAAGAGAAGAAGAATTTAATCAAGCAAGAAAATGACACAAGAAATCACACAATACACCAAGATTTTATCTTGGAAACCCTTAACCGGGAAAACAAACATTCTTTTGAGCATTATGCTCTCTTGTTGTCTTATTCATTTAGAATCAAAGGTTACATGTCCAACCTTGGTCCATACCTAAGACAAAATTGACATCATACCCTCTTGCACAGGAAAGAACAACCTTGTAGCCAAATCGTCTTACATATGCATGACCAACAACCTACACTTACACAAGCATTAACCTACAAAAGTGCATTCTATGATCACCTTACAACGAAATTCTTTATGGTCTTACAACCCACCTCTTTATAGGCTTTACAAAAGGAAAAAACCTAAAGATTAGCACCAAAAAATGGTGACAGATCCATGCATATCATTGGCTACAAATCTCGCAAATCCTGATATTTTGTTACAGTCGACTCCAAGTCAAGTTTACCAGTCGATTAACAGTCGTCCTTCATTCAGTCTCTAGTCGGTCATCTCACACCTGCACTTCTACCTCTTGTTGGTTGACTTGTCATTTATATCTTCGACTTTGAATTTACTCGGTAAACTTCCTCAACCTTCGACTTGCTGTCGATCTACCTCGACTTAGACCGTGAGTCGATTCACCTCGACTAGACTTTCACTGAAAAGAATTTAAAAACCCAACATTCTCCCACTTTTTCTCTTCTTTGTTGAAATAAGAGATTCTTGAAATTTCGCTCATAGACCTAGGGAATCAATTCCCATTTCCTCTCTACACCAAGAGAACTTCACAACACTCATAGACTTGGTCAATGAGTCTACTATGTTTTCCAACGTGTCTACTTTCTCCAGTAGCACCTTATTACATTCCACCATATCTCTTACGAAATGGTATTGTACATCAATGTGCTTAGTCTTTGAATGATAAGCAGGTTTCTTTGCCAGAAATATTGTTCTTTGACTATCACAACTTACATTCATAGCTCTCTGCTCAAACCTGATTCATGAACACAACCTTTAGAGCCATACCTCTTCTTTTCTTCCATGATTGGTTGCCATGTATTCATCTTCTATTTTCGACAAGACTACGACCGCTTGTCGTTGACTTATCCAGCTTATTGCTCCATCAAACATCTTGAATACATATCCTCTAGTTGACCTCTGTCAATCCATATCTCTAGCCTAGTCAACATCCACAAATCCATGTACATCTAATTTACCACTGTCACCTCTAGGTTTTCCTTGGTAGCATATAGTATAGTCTTTTGTGCCACACAAATACCTGAATACTCTCTTGACAACTATCCTGTGCTCCTTTCCATGTGTTGACATGTAATTTCTCAACACTCCCACTACATGGGAAATGTTTGGTTGAGTGAAAACCATCGCATACATTAGAATACCAACAATAATTGCATAGGGAACATGTGCCATTTCCTCTATCTCTTCCTGTGTCTTTGGACATTGTTCTGCAGTAAGCCTTACTCCCATTGGAATTGGCACCTTCACCATTTTGCAATCCTGCATGTTGAATAAATTCATAACTGTTTCAATATACTTCATCTGATTCAACCAAATCTTTCTAGCGGCTCGATCTCTCTTAATATCCATTCCGATAATGAAGTTAGCTACAAAGTGATCCTTCATGTTGAACTTGGAGGATAGATGCTTCTTCACCTCCTTTATTGCATCCATGATGTTTCTAATCAACAACATGTCATCGACATACAAAGCTACATATATGAAATTCCCACCTTATTCCTTGGAATATATGGAGTGATCAACTTTGCTTCTCACAAATCTGAAACTAAGGATGTATGTGTCAAACTTCTGGTACTACATCCTTGGCAATGCTTTTACACCATAAAGGGATATTTTTATTTTGTGCACCAACTATTGCTTCCCCTTTACTACAAATCCTTCAGGATGCTTCATGTGAATTTATTCTTCTAGGTCCCCATGTAGGAATGTTATATTCACATCCATATGTTATATCTCCAGATTGAATGCTGCAGCTAGAGACATTAGTACTCTACTGGAAGTTAGTTTTGCAACTTGGGAAAAAATATCCTTCCACTACCAGTCGAGCTTTGGACTTCTTGATTTTTCCTACGACATTCATATTCTTCTTGAATACCCACTTGCTCCCGATGATATTTCTTCCACTGGGTAACTTGACTAAATCCCATGTATCATTCTTGTACAAGGATTCCATCTCTTCGACCATGGTTTCCTTCCATACTTTACCCTCTGTTGATTTGACTACCTCACCGACCGACTTGGGCTCATCGTATATGGAAGTTAACACGAATGTGGAATGGAAGTTGGGTGGAATATACTTTTCAACCATTTTTCTTATTCTTTCTAACCTCCTTACAACAAAAGTCATTTTTTCCACCTCTTCCTCATATTCATTCGACTCATCTGAATCATCTTATTCGTTACTCAGTTCAAGCTACACTGTATCAATATTATTCTCAGTCTAAAAAACTTCTTCAGGCTCAGATTTACCTCCGAATTCTTTGAAGAACACATCTCAATTGTACATTGTTCTCCTTGATGTAGGATACCATAGCTTATATCCTTTCATCCCTTCTTTCTATCCAATGAAAATAAATTTGACTAACTTCTTATCCAACTTGCTCCTCTTGTCTTTGGGAGCATGCAAAAATGCATCACAACCAAATACTTTGGTATGTGTCACCGAAGACTTCTTACCATACCATACCTAATTTGGAGTCTTTTCAACTAGCACTAATGAGGGACACATATTCACCAGATATCTTGCAGCTTCGACTGCCTCCACCCAGAATTCTTGTGTGATCCCATCACCACTGAGCATGATCATTGCCTTATCCATCAAAATTATGTTCATTCTCTCATCAACTCCATTTTGTTTTGGGGTGTATGGTGTGGTATTTTTGCATGATATTCCACACTGCTTACGGAACTGATCAAATTCATTTCCATAGAATTCACCGCTATTGTCATTCCTCGACACTTTAATCCTCTTCCTTGTATGGTTTTCCACAAGAGATTTAAACTCCTTAAATCTCTCGAAAACCTATGATTTCTTCCTCAGGAAATATATCCATGTCTTCCTGGAAAAATCATCTATGAAGGAAACATAATATAGGGATCCACCAAGTGAAGGCACTGTAACCAAGCCAAAAACATCACTATGCACCAGTTCTATAATCCCATTTTTCGTTGTCACTCTAGATGGGAACCTCACTTGACTGTTTTTCCCATATATGCAATGTTCACAAAATTCGACTTCTAAACCACAATCAGGAAAACCTTCGGCCATACCTTTTATTTTCATAACTCGAAGTCATTTTTCTCCAATGTGTCCCATCCTCTTGTGCCATAACCTGGTTGGTTCGAGTTCATCATGTATTGTCAGGTCGGTTTGAACTGACTTGGCTCGATTCAATTCGAGTTGTTTCGATATTGATTTGAGTCGAGTCATAGTCGATTCGATTTCAGGAACATCGATGTTGTTTCATCCAATCGATTTGACATTCCCTAACAACTTGTACAGGGTGCCAATATGAACTCCTTTCATTACGACCATCTCACCTCTGACCATATTACACTAATCCTTTTGAAATAGAGTATGCACAGCTGCACCACTCATCTTTCTGACAGATACCAGGTTTCTTTCCAAATCCAGAATGTGTAGCACACCTGGAAGGGTTCTTTTTCTCCCATCTTGCAGTGTCAGTCAGACTCTTTCCCATCCAAAAATTCTTGTTGTCGAGTCGTCCCCCAATAACACATCACCCCCATCATATTGTTCATATTCACTAAACCAATATTTATGTGGTGTCATGTGATAGGATTCTCTTGATTCGATCAACCAAACATATTAATATGACTTTGTACTGGTCGACGCTAGGTACATATCACCTCCATTTTTTGAGGTCATATTTCTCTCAGTTGAATGCTTCTCGTCAGATCCAATATTGAATTTTGTTTCCTTCAACTTACATTAATTTTTATAATGTTGAACTTTACTGCATTTCCAGCATCTTCATGTCGACTAAAACAAGGATTTAGATATACCCTTCGACTTGAATTTTCTACCAGAGAATATTCCTTTATCTCTGTCTATCGGTCGACCTCTCACTACCAGAGAATATTTGGCCGATCCTTCCATGTTCATTCTTCTCATTTCTTCCAACAATAGAGAAGCAACCATGTCTTCTAGAGCTAGTGTGGTTGTATTACTCCAAATATCCCTGACTAAACTATCCAAGGAGTCTGGAAAAGAACATAATAGGCTGATACATTTCTCCTCATCAATGATATTTATATCGATAGATGATAACTGGATTAACATGATGTTAAATGCATTTAAATTCTCATTCACTGGCCCCCGGGGGGCAGCTCAATTGGCAAGTGCCGTGAAAATGAAGTTCCATGAGGTTTCGAGTTCAATTCCCCCCGACTTACCTTGTGTGTCGCGTAAGGGGAATTGTGGGAACACCTGGAGATTATAGTGGTAGCGGTTGGATAACACGGCCACGTGTAACGCGAGCACGTGCCCAACTAGTTGTTGATTCCTCCAGACATAAAAAATAAATAAATAAATAAAATTCTCATTCACTGAAATTCCATCACTCATCCTTAGAAGATACAGTTTCTTTCTGAGAAACAACTTGTTTACCTGATATTTTGACTGGTATAAGCTTCCCATATTATACCACAGTTTCTTTGCCGAATATTCACCCGAGACATTCAATAGCACTAAATCTACAAGACAAATCTGTATCGTACTTCTTACTTTTATTTCGAGTTTCTCCCATTCTTCCATCGACATGCATGTTTGTTCGGTACCTAGACAGACCGTTGTCCATTATTCTCGATCCACAAGAAGATATTCCATTTTAAGCTTACAAAGCTCAAAATTATGGCCATTGAATCTTTCTATCTCTATTCTGGAACTGCTCGCCATTCTTTATCGTGATATTTAAAACAATTTGTGACTTATGACTCTTATTGTACCTAGGGTTTAGTTCTCAGATTCAACATTAGAAAATCAAGATCTGATATACTCACCAAAGCATTATATCACTCTGATAACTCACTTGTCATGGAAGAACTAAGATCTTATACGACATGTCAAGAAATGTGGGACACTTCTACACTTATCCTAGCAGAAGAGAAGGAAAATTTAATCAAGAAAGAAAATGACACAAGTAATCACACAGTACACCAAGATTTTAACCTATAAACCCTTAACCGGGAAAACTAGCATTCTTTTGAGTGTTCTTCTCTCTTGTTGTCTTATTCATTCAAAATAAAATGTTACATGTCTAACCTTGGTCTGCACCTAAGAAAAAATTAACACCATACCCTCTTGCATAGGAAAGAACAAACTTGTAGCCAAATCGGCTTACATATGCATGACTAGCAACCTACACTTACAAATGCATTAACCTGCAAAAGTGCACTGTATGATCACCTTACAATGACAGGCTTTACGACCTTACAACATGCCTCTTTATAGGATTTACAATAGGAAAAACCTTAAATATTGGCACCCAAAAATGGTTATAGATCCATGCATATCATTGGCCACAAATCCTGCAAATCTTGGGATTTTGTTACAGTCGACTCCAAGTCTGGTTTACCAATCAATTACCAGTTGGCCTTCATTTGGTCTCTAGTTGGTAGTCTCATGCATGCACTTTGACCTCTTGTTGGTTGACTTGTTATCAATATATTTGACTTCGACTTTACCCGGTCGAATTCCTCAACCTTCGATTTGTTGTCGATCAACCTCGAATTCGACCGCCAGTCGATTCACCTAGACTAGACTTTCACTGCTAATAATATAACAACCCAACAAAATGCTCCTACATCACACTCCCAGGGTTAAAAAATTTCATGATATATTGATCATGTGTCTTCAATTGCTCCACTCCTCTTTGATCCCACTATTGATACTATCCACATTCTCTGCTGCATGATTTTTTAAATGTTATCCCCCATCTTCCAGGATACCAAAATTTATTTTGTTGTTTCTTACTCAATTTGTTTATCTATTCTCTTATGCATGTTTGAAATTTTCTAGGATCCCATATTTTACCTTGTTTCTTTCCATTCACCCTGCTGATATAATATATCTCATCCAACTACAATTTGTGGTTGACTTTCCTTCTCATCCCATGGTATCTCCATCTAGACTTATTCATCATCAACTTCCACAATTCATCATATTCAATATCCAGCTCTGACTCTTTTTGGTCCATGGTATTGCTGCAAAATTGTTGTTGCACTTCTATAGACATAATGTGTATGGATATTTTTTCCATCTCCTCGTATTTCTCCTCTATCCAACTTGATACAACAATAAACTCTTTGTTGTCTTCATCTTCTTTGATGTCCTTAAGTCCATGGGAATACACTTCAAAGTCTACAAATTTTATTAGGATATGTCTTGCATTCAGCATATTGCTCCACTCTTCTACATAAACTTCTCTAGAAGTGTTTGAGACATTCGGTTGTCTCATCCAAATTCATTGCTTCTTCATGGAAGACTGGCTGCTTTTAGAACTCTCACCCTTACTTGCATCTGCACAAGAAAAAATAATATTATTGGAAACAATTTTCATTTCCAATTCTCGAATCTCATCATCAGTCAAGTGAATGACTGCTAACACCCCATATTTGTCTTCATTGTATAGCCAATCTATTTCTTCCTCTAGTACATGAGTTCTTTCTTGAATTTATGATTTTCCTTTGGAAATCTCTTGGTTACCTTCATCCTCCTTATTTCCTCTCAAGACAATATTTTGTTATGCACCTTCTTTTTGTGTATGCAAAAAAATCCCATCTTCACAAGACAACTCTATGTCTTCACCTTCATATCCCTCACTTACAATGTTGCAACTAAGAATTATTGGATGCTCTATGTCTGCAAATATTATGCATTCTCTTTGTCTTTTAGGATTCTCTAGCCATTCTTCCAACAACCTTAGTTCTTCCTCATAATCCATCAACATTGTACCTGAATGTTGTTCTTCAACTTTTTTACCTTCAAGTTTGTCATCATGAACCATATATATATGGTTCACTGTTATGATAAGTTATTTCCCCTATCTCTCAAACTCTACACAACTTGGATGAAAATGATCCTGATCTTGATCCTGACCACCTTCATGAGACAATGTTGTCTCTTCCTCCGTAACAGACTCTTGGCTTTGCTTACTAGAAAACACACACCAATAATTAACTTTAATACCATGAGACCCTATGGTCTCATTTGATGCCTTTGACATCATCCTCACATGTTGATATCAAATTTCCTGATAGTCCATGCGAATTTCAACAGATATCTCTTCAAAATATCCATCATCTTCCTCTCCAAGGAATGATCCCTTCTCTGGTTCACACAAGTGGACTTCTTCTTTTGTCACTATCCTCTGTCTAAAATCATCTCCTATGAGTTTCTCTTCCTTTATCCAAGCACTCAATATGTGCCTCCTCTTCTTCTTCAACTTTTCCTCTATCCTAAGAAAAATATTCATCATGTGTATCAATTTATTCATAAAAAAATGCATAGTAGGCCACTTGACCTTTTTCCTCACATTCTAACCTCATCTCTAGTCTTCACCTTCACTTTCTTCTAACAACTCCATAATTATATTCAATATTTCCTTTAACTCAACARGTTCTCTATCAATTTTCTCTTAACTCATCTGCDTTCTACCAACTTCTTTGGCATSCTCTTTCYRATGGTTGTGGCTTCTTCTCGAACCTTWTTCCTAACTACCAGTAGTCATCTCTATTGAATGGTGTTGTCATTGATGTCAAAGTCAATTATTGGTAATCAACATGAAGAAGCCTATGGGTTTACTTGAAGGATTCTTCAAAGTGGTCCCCTTATGGTGTAGCTTTAAGCATGGACCTCACATCAAGACTCTTTGAACAATCCCACAATAATTACTAGAGGTGTGTTCAAGAATCCCCTACAGTCAAGTGAAGAAGCCTATAGATGTCTAAGATCAAGATTCTAAGATGGAGATTGTTGAAAGTATTATTTGTGGTCAATTTGGATACCCTATATTTGACGAAATGTTTTCCCTACATAAATAACTCAAATGGAAGCACAAGTTACATTCTTGGAAATATTATTCTGACACCTTTCCAATGGTATATGGAAATCCCTCTAACTCTCTAGGAAGGAGGAGATATGAATTTTTTCATCCAACAACCTCGCCATAAAATTGAGGTCATCTCAATTGAGTTTTGGGGAGATAATTACTATAAATACATAAAAGAATTTCACATTTTTTGAGAAACCAAGAAAGAGATCAAGTATAAGATGTGCACAAGGTGTTTGGGGTGTCTTCTGGTGTACAATAGAAGTCTAAGGGATTCTCTTAAGGTCTTTCTTATTCTCAAGGTATGTTATAAGGTTGTGATGTTGTTGTAAGGTTGTGATTCTATTGTATGATTTTCTATGAAGTTGTGATGTTTTCATGAGTTTGTTGGGGTTTATATGTGGACCCATGTGGACCCAATTTCTAAGGCTCATATTTTGGATATTTTGGCACATGATTTGAGGCATATCCTTGGAGATCTTGGCATAGGTTTTTATGTGTTTGTTGGGTTTTATATGTGGACCCATATGGACCTAGGATCTCTATGTGGACCCATTTTGATGATGATTATGTATCAATTATAGTGGCAGATACAGTGACAATGACAGTGAAAATGATAGGTTGATTCTTTTACAGACATATTTGAGGGTGGAATGAAGGGGCAAGGAAAGGGGGTTGGAGCCTCATTCCAATTGGAACTAGAGAATATATGGATTTGTATCTTCCTTTAGGTTGGTGCCTCCTAGTTGGAGCTATAGAATATTGGAAGTTGTAGCCTCCTATAAATGTAATAATGTTATTATATAAGAAAAACATTTTGTGGTTTTCTTCTATTTGGATTTCCATGTAAATATGTTGTGCACTGTGTATTTGTAATTCTAATATTTATTGTATATTGGGATGCATTTATTTGATTGAAAAGTTAAATTTTTTAAAAGGTTCTAAATTATAATTGATACTAATTCACCCCCTCTCTCAGCATCAACAATCTCGTCTCCTATTGTGAGCTTATCCTTTCCTAGTGTGCGTTGCATCAAGATTTCCTCTGCAGTAAGTCTCCTCACCTACTACCCAATACGTCATCAAGCTTCTCCTGAACTTGACCTTTTCATATTACTAGTTCTCTCCACTAG
>JASDQU010370651.1:23823-35763 GCA_032191745.1 Picea mariana | reverse complement strand
AATTATGGAGTTGTTAGAAGAAAGTGAAGGTGAAGACTAGAGATGAGGTTAGAATGTGAGGAAAAAGGTCAAGTGGCCTACTATGCATTTTTTTATGAATAAATTGATACACATGATGAATATTTTTCTTAGGATAGAGGAAAAGTTGAAGAAGAAGAGGAGGCACATATTGAGTTCTTGGATAAAGGAAGATAAACTCATAGGAGATGATTTTAGACAGAGGATAGTGACAAAAGAAGAAGTCTACTTTTGTGAACTAGAGAAGGGATCATTCCTTGGAGAAGAAGATGATGGATATTTTGAAGAGAGATTTGTTGAAAGTCTCATGGACTATCAGGAAATTTGATATCAATATGTGAGGATGATGTCAAAGGCATCAAATGAGACCATAGGGTCTTATGGTATTAAAACTAATTATTGGTGTGTGTTTTCTAGTAAGCAGAGCCAAGAGTCTATTATAGAGGAAGAGACAACATTGTCTCATGAAGGTGCTTAGGATCAAGATCAGGATCATTTTCATCCAAGTTGTGTAGAGTTTGAGAGATAGGGGAAATACCTTGTCATAATAGTGAACCATACAGATATGGTTCATGATGACAACCTTGAAGGTAAATAAGTTGAAGAACAACATTCATGTACAATGTTGATGGATTATGAGGAAGAACTAAGGTTGTTGGAAGAATGGCTAGAGAATCCTAAAGGAGAAAGAGACTGCATAATAGTTGCAGACATAGAGCATCCAATAATTATTAGTTGCAACATTGTAAGTGATGGATATGAAGGCGAAGACATAGAGTTGTCTTGTGAAGATGGGATTTTTTTGCATACACAAAAAGAAGGTGCATAACAAAATATTGTCTTGAGAGGGAATAAGGAGGATGAAGGTAACCAAGAGATTTCCAAASACAACTCATAAATTCAAGAAAGAACTCATGTACTAGAGGAAGCAATAGACTAGATATACAATGAAGACAAATATGGGGTGTTAGMAGTCATTCACTTGATTGATGATGAGATTCGAGAATTGGAAATGAAAATTGTTTCCAATAATRTATTTTTTTCTTGTGCAGATGCAAGTAAGGGTGAGAGTTCTAAAAGCAGCTAGTATTCCATGAAGAAGCAATGAATTTGGATGAGACAACCGAATGTCTCAAACACTTCTAGAGAAGTGTATGAAGAAGAGTGGAACAATATGCTGAATGCAAGACATATCCTAAGAAAATTTGCAGACTTTGAAGTGTATTCCCATGGACCTAAGGAAGTCAAAGAAGATGAAGACAACAAAGAGTTTATTGTTGTATAAAGTTGGATAGAGGATAAATATGAGGATATGGAAAAATTATCCATACACATTATGTCTACAGAAGTGAAACAACAATTTTGTAGCGATACCATGGACCAAAAAGAGTCAGAGTTGGATACTGAATATGAGGAATTGTGGAAGTTGATGATGAATAAATCTAGATGGAGATACCATGGGATGAGAAGGAAAGTCAACCACAAATTGTAGTTGGATGAGAGATATTATATCAGCAGGATGAATGGAAAGAAACAAGGTAAAATATGGGATCCTGGAAAATTTCAAACATGCATAAGACAATAGATAAACAAATTGAGTAAGCAACAACAAAATATATTTTGGCATCCTGGAAGATGGGGGATAACATTTAAAAAATCATGCAACAGAGCATGTGGATAGTATCAACAGTGGGATCAAAGAGGAGTGGAGCAATTGAAGACACATGATTAAGAGATCATGAATAGTTTTAACCCTGGGAGTGTGATGTACGAGCATTTTTTTGGGTTGTTATATTATTTGCAGTGATAGTCTAGTCGAGGTGAATCGACTAGCGGTCGAAGTCGAGGTAGATCGACAACAACTCGAAGGTCAAGGAAGTCGACCGGGTAAATTTGAAGTTGAATATATCGATAACAAGTCAACCAACAAGAGGTCGAAGTGCGTGCATGAGACGACTGACTAGAAAACAAATGAATCCCAACTGGTAATTGATTAGTAAACCTGACTTGGAGTCGACTGTAATAGAATCCCAAGATTTGCAAGATTTGTGGCCAATGATATGCATGGATCTAAAACCATTTTTGGGTGCCAATATTTAAGGTTTTTCCTTTTGTAAATCCTATAAAGAGGCATGTTGTAAGGTCATAAATCCTATCATTGTAAGGTGATCATAGAATGCACTTTTGCAGGTTAATGCATTTGTAAGTGTAGGTTGCTGGTCATGCATATGTAAGTCGATTTGGCTACAAGTTTGTTCTTTCCTGTGCGAGAGGGTATGGTGTTGATTTTTTCTTAGGTGCAGACCAAGTTTAGACATGTAACATTTTATTTTGAATGAATAAGACAACAAGAGAGAAGAACACTCAAAAGAATGCTAGTTTTCCCAGTTAAGGGTTGATAGGTTAAAATCTCGGTGTACTGTGTGATTGCTTGTGTCATTTTCTTTCTTGATTAAATTTTTCTTCTCTTCTTCTAGGATAAGTGTGGAAGTGTCCTGCATTTCCTAACATGTCATATCTGAGCTTAGTTCTACCATGACAAGTGAGTTATGAGAGTGATATAATGCTTTGGTGAGTATATCAGATCTTGATTTTCCAATCTTGAATCTGAGAACTAAACCCTAGGTACAATAAGAGTCGTAAGTCATAAATTGTTACCCAACCGACATGCATGTCAATGGAAGAATGGGAGAACCTCAAAATAAAAGTAAGAAGTACGATACAGATTTGTCTTGCAGATTCAGTGCTATTGAATGTCTCGGGTGAATATTCAACAAAGAAACAGTGGTATAATATGGGAAGCTTATACCAGTCAAAATATCAGGTAAATAAGTTGTTTCTCAGAAAGAAACTATATCTTCTGAGGATGAGTGATGGAAGTTCGGTGAATGAGAATTTAAATGCATTTAACATCATGTTAATCCAGTTATCATATATGGATATAAATATCACTGATGAGGATAAATGTATCAGCCTATTATGTTCTTTTCTAGACTCCTTGGATAGCTTAGTCAGGGATATTGGGAGTAATACAACCATACTAGCTCTAGAAGACATGTTATTTATCTGTTGTTGAAAGAAATGCGAAGAATGAACATGGAAGGATCAACCAAAGATTCTCCGGTAGTGAGAGGTCGACCAATAGACAAAGATAAAGGAATATTCTCTAGTAGAAAATTCAAGTCGAAGGGTAGATCTAAATCCCCGGTTTAGTCGACATGAAGATGCTGGAAATGCAGTAAAGTTGGGCCTCAAAAAATGGAGGTGATCTGTACCTGGCGTCGATCAGTACACAGTCAAATTAAGATGTTTGGTTGATCGAATCAAGAGAATCCTATCACATGACACCACATAAATAATGGTTTAGTGAATATTAACAATATGATGGGGGTGATGTGTTATTGGGGGATGACTTGACAACAAGAATTTTTGGATAGGAAAGAGTCCGACTGACACTGCAGGATGGGAGAAAAAGAACCCTTCTAGGTGTGCTACACATTCTGGGTTTGGAAAGAAACCTGGTATCTGTCAAAAAGATGAGTGGTGTAGGTGTGCATACTCTATTTCAGAAGGATTAGTGTAATATGGTCAGAGGTGAGATGGTCTTAATGAAAGGAGTTCATATTGGCACCCTGTACAAGCTGTTAGGGAATGTCGAATTGACTGGATGAAACAACATCGTTGTTCCTGAAATTGAATCGACTGTGACTCAACTCGAATCAATACCGACATAAATCTACTCAAATCGAGCCAAGTCAGTTCAAACCGACCCGAAAATAAATGATGAAATCGAACAAGCCAAGTTATGGCACAAGAGGATGGGACACATTGGAGAAAAATAACTTCAAGTTATGAAAAGAAAAGGTATGTCCAAAGGTTTTCCTGAATGTGGTTTAGAAGTCGAATTTTGTGAACATTGCATATATGGGAAAAAAAGTTGGGTGTGGTTCCCATCTAGAGTGACAACGAAAAATGGGATTATAGAACTGGTGCATAGTGATGTGTTTGGCTTGGTTACAGTGCCTTCACTTGGTGGATCCCTATATTATGTCTCCTTCATAGATGATTTTTCAAGGAAGACATGGATATATTTCCTGAGGAAGAAATCATAGGTTTTCGAGAGATTTAAGGAGTTTAAATATCTTGTGGAAAACCATACAAAGAAGAGGATTAAAGTGTCGAGGAATGACAATAGTGGTGAATTCTATGGAAATGAATTTGATCAGTTCTATAAGAAATGTGGAATATCATGCAAAAATACCACACCATACACCCCAAAACAAAATGAAGTTGATGAGAGAATGAACATAATTTTGATGGATAAGGCAAGAATCATGCTTAGTGGTGATGGGATCACACAAGAATTCTAGGCAGAGGCAGTCGAAGTTGCAAGATATCTGGTGAATATGTGTCCCTCGTCAGTGCTAGTCGACAAGACTCCAAAGGAGGTATGGTATGGTAAGAAGTCTTCGGTGACACATATCAAAGTATTTGGTTGTGATGCATTTTTGCATGCTCCCAAGGAAAAGAGGAGCAAGTTGGATAAGAAGTTAGTCAAATTTATTTTCATTGGATACAAAGAAAGGATGAAAGGATATAAGCTATGGTATCCTGCATCAAGGAGAACAATGTGCAATTGAGATGTGTTCTTCAGAGAATTCAGAGGTAAATCCGAGCCTGAAGAAGTTGTTCAGACTGAGAATAATCTTGATATAGTGTAGTTTGAACTGAGGAATGAATAATATGATTCAAATGAGTCGAATGAATCTGAGGAAGAGGTGGAAAAAATGACTCTGGTTGTAAGGAGGTTAGAAAGAATACGAAAAATGGTTGAAAGGTATAGTCCACCCAACTTCCTTTCCACATTTGTGTTAACTGCCATCGACGATGAGCCCAAGTCGGTCGGTGAGGCAGTCAAATCAACATAGGGTAAAGTATGGAAGGACACCATGGTCGAAGATATGGAATCCTTGTACAAGAATGATACATGGGATTTAGTCAAGTTACCTAGTGGAAGAAATATCATCGGGAGAAAGTGTGTATTCAATAAGAATATTAATGTCGTAGGAAAATTAGAGAAGCCCAAAGCTCGACTGGTAGTGGAAGGATATTCCCAAGTTGAGGGAGTTGACTTCGGTGATATGTTTTCCCATGTTGCAAAACTAACTTCCATTAGGGTACTAATGTCTCTGGCTGCAACATTCAATCTGAAGATATAACATATGGATGTGAATACAACATTCCTACATGGGGACCTGGAAGAATAAATCTACATGAAACATCCTAAAGGATTTGTAGTAAAGGGGAAGCAATAGTTGGTGTGCAAAATAAAAAAATCCCTTTATGGTGTAAAAGCATCGTCAAGGATGTGATACCAGAAGTTTGGCACATACATCCTTAGTTTGGGATTTGTGAGAAGCAAAGTTGATCACTCCATATATTCCAAGGAAGAAGGTGGGAATTTCATATATGTATCTTTGTATGTCAATGACATGTTGTTGATTAGAAACATCATGGATGCAATAAAGGAGGTGAAGAAGCAACTATCCTCCAAGTTCGACATGATGGATATCGGTGTAGCTAACTTCATTATCGGAATGGATATTAAGAGATATCAAGCCACTAGAAAGATCTGGTTGAATCAGATGAAGTATATTGAAACAATTATGAAATTATTCAACATGCAGGATTGCAAAATGATGAAGGTGCCAATTCCAATGGGAGTAAGGCTTACTTTTGAACAATGTCCAAAGACAGTGGAAGAGATAGAAGACATGGCACATGTTCCCTATGCAATTGTTGTTGGTATTCTAATGTATGCGATGGTTTTCACTCGATCAAACATTTCCCATGTAGTGGGAGTGTTGAGAAAGTACATGTCGACACATGGAAAGGAGAATTGGATAGTTGTCAAGAGAGTATTCAGGTATTTGTGTGGTACAAAGGACTATGCTATATGCTACCAAGGAAAACCTGGAGGTGACAGTGGTAAATTAGATGTACATGGATTTTTCTATGCCGACTAGGCTAGAGCTATGGATCGACAGAGGTCGACTAGAGGATATGTATTGAAGATGTTCGATCGAGAAATAAGCTGGATGAGTAAGCGACAAGTGGTCATAGCCTTGTCGAAAATATAATATGAATACATGGCAGCCAATCATGGAAGAAAATAAGAGGCATGGCTCTAAAGGTTGTGTTCATGAATCGGGTTTGAGTAGAGAGCTATGAATGTAAGTTGCGATAGTCAAATCACAATATTTCTGGCAAAGAACCCTACTTATCATTTAAAGACTAAGCACATTGATGTACAATACCGTTTCGTAAGAGATATGTTGGAAAGTAATAAGGTGCTACTGGAGAAAGTAGACACATTGGAAAAAATAGTAGACTCATTGACCAAGTCTACGAGTGTTGTGAAGTTCTCTTGGTGTAGAGAGGAAATGGGAATTGATTCCCTCGGTCTATGAGAGAAATTTCAAGAATCTCTTATTTCAACAAAGAAGAAAAAAAGTGGGAGAATGTTGGGTTTTATATTCTTTTCAGTGAAATTCTAGTCGAGGTGAATTGACTCACGGTCTAAGTCGAGGTAGATCGACAACAAGTTGAAGGTTGAGGAAGTTTACCAGGTAAAGTCGAAGTCAAAGATATCAATGACAAGTCAACCAACAAGAGGTCGAAGTGCAGGTGTGAGATGACCGACTAGAGACTGAATGAAGGACGACTATTAATCGACTGGTAAACTTGACTTGGAGTCGACTGTAACAAAATATCAGGATTTGTGAGATTTGTAGCCAATGATATGCATGGATCTGTAACCATTTTTTGGTGCAAATCTTTAGGTTTTTTCCTATTGTAAATCCTATAAAGAGGCGTGTTGTAAGACCATAAAGAACTTCGTTGTAAGGTGATCATAGAATGCACTTTTGTAGGTTAATGCATGTGTAAGTGTAGGTTGTTGGTCATGCATATGTAAGACGATTTGGCTACATGGTTGTTTTTTCTTGTGCAAGAGGGTATGATGTCAATTTTGTCTTAGATATGGACCAAGGTTAGACATGTAACCTTTGATTCTAAATGAATAATACAACAAGAGAGCATAATGCTCAAAAGAATGTTGGTTTTCCCAGTTAAGGGTTTCCAAGATAAAATCTTGGTGTATTGTGTGATTTCTTGTGTCATTTTCTTGCTTGATTAAATTCTTCTTCTCTTTTGCTAGGATTAGTATGGAAGTGACTTGCATTTCCTGATACATTTTCTCTCTAAAATAATCCTTTCTTATTAGGCCTTAGGGGCATTTGAAATTAATAAGGGAGTGGGTTTCCCTAACTTCAAATTATTGTAAAATTCCTATGTTTTATTGGATTCTCAAAGAATTGCATAGGATAGAGTTAGTTGAGTGAGATTGATGATTCTAGAACATGAATTGATTTAGAGAAGTTAATATGAAATTGAATCTACCTTTGTTGAGAAGACATTGAGAGTTTGTAATATTTGGAGAGATTAAGGTGAGGAAATGTTTAAAAAAACATACTCTCATTTTTTTTTTTCTTTTTTGATATAATAAGGAATTTCTTATGAAATCCTTCACCTTGAAAATGTTCAAGTTAGTCGTCACCTTGAAAAAATGTTCAAGAAATCCTTTAATATATAAATTTTTACTCCAATAAAACTTGATATTCAAGAAGATAATTATTTTTTTCCATTCAAAACATCAGAAAAGTTGCAAAAACATCAAAAAAGTTGAAAAAATAGCAAGAAACTTGTTCAAAACAATGAAAAAGATCCTCCAAATAGAGAAAAAGATGCTCCAAACTTTTTTTTAAGGGATCCACATATGCAAAAGTATGAGATGAGCGAGTAAATTGTGTAAAAATGGTTCGTCCGAAAGCGTATTTATATGATTTTGCGCCAACCAAAACCAAATGACACTTCCCTTAATTTTTTTCCAACCAATGGAATTCTCTCACCCACCTTTCGACCGAAAAAAACTATTTTTTGGCCGAAATGTTAGGAAACCATTTATTTTTAACGGATTCAGTTAAAAAATAGGTTTCGTTCGAAAGTATATTTCGGTCAAAAACATGCAAATGGGATTGTTTGCAGGAAACTGTGAATTCTTTCCAGCTTACTTGAACTTTGGAGGTAGCAGATTCCTACAAATACTCAGAATTTAGTTTCGGAATTAATACCAACATTTTTCAAATTGAATCTACTTTCATTGGATATAATTTGTTTTCATTTTCATTGTTTTTATCTAATTTTATTTAATTTTATTAAAACATCACTGCATAATATTTTCAAGTGACATTATGATTCAGTGAAATGAAAAATCCATGTCTCTAAAAATACACAGTGGAAAATTTATATTCAAAATACTTAAACTGTTCTCTTCAAAAGGGTATTTTTAGATTTTAATTTTAAGTAAAAATTAAGATATATACATGGGGGGGTAAAACATGTGTTTAAAATCTGCAACTTTTTTCAGATTGGTAAACTTAAAAATAAATCTAGAAATTATAATATTCATCCATTAGATTCAAAACTATGTTCATAAAAAAAAAGAGTCTCTGTAGATTGTTGCGGTATATTTCGTTTGTCAAAAACCTAATTTTAATAATGAATACATTGTGGGGGGGAAACATAACTCATTATCATTCCCTTCATTTCTAAGGAACATATTGTCAAATGACTTCCAAATTAACATATCAAATCTTAATAATTGTTTTTTGAAAAATAGTTAGTAGAAAGATAACAAAATTCTTCACAAGTTTTATTTTTACTGTAAAGTGAAATTCTAAATAAAAAAATAGTTTTGTGTACCAGAAGTTGAAGAACTGGTGAAAATATAATTTGTTTTCTCATAAAACAAGCAAAATGGACACCCATCTTCATGATTTTACCCTACAACGTATCACCCATAGTCAGATGGGAAAACATAGAGAACTAAAAAGATAATTGAAGATATGCTCATAATGTATTTTATGGATCCACAATCAACGTGGGAGGATTATATCCACTTAGTGGATTTTTCTTACAATAATGGGTATCAATCCTCATTAAAAATGAGAATAATTGTATGACAGGAAGTGTAACACACCAGTAAGTTGGGATAATCCAATAGACAGAGAAGTTGTTGGCACAAAATTGTTGAAGGAAATGGAAGAACAGATAGAAAGGATCAAGCAGAATTTAAAGGCTACTCAAGATAGGAAAAAAAGTTATCCATAAAAGAACCATTTGTTTAGATATTTCAAGGTGGGAGAAGATGTGTTTTGAAAGGTGAAGGAGAAAATAAGTTCTCTAAGATTAGAAAGTTTCCTGAAGTTGGTAGCAAGATATTGTGAAACTTTTGAAATATTATAAAAGATGGGGACAATTTCATACACGATATAATTTCCTACATCCATGAGAGTGCATAATGTATTTCATGTGTCATTATTAAAAGAAATATGTGCCTGACCCTAACCACATAATTGATTGTAATGTGATCCAGTGAAGAACGAATGGGATTTCTGGGTGGAACTAGTACGCATCCTGGACCAAAAAGTCAAAGTGATCAGGAACAAAGAAATAGGGATGGTAAAGGTTCAGTGGAGTTGCTATGGTCCTGAATATGCTACATGGGAGCATGAATAAAACATGCGGGAATAATACCCACATTTGTTTGTCAATTTTGAAGAAAATAGAATGAAAGACTCCATTTTGAGCAACTAAGAGTTATGGAACCACATCTCARAGTCTTATCCAACTGCGATGGGGCCACTGATAAAAGAATGGAACATTTCTTGGGTTAGCCTTGATAAACAAATGGTACATTCCTTGGGTTAACCCTAATAAATGAATGGTGTATTCYGTGGGTCCGCAAGTTGAGAGGAACATGAGATTTTGGTTGTAATTGTTGTTGGAATTGTAAAATTGCAGAATTATATTTCTTTAAGTATTGTGATGTAAATTTGTATATATATGTATATCTCCATGGTGTGCACTGAGGACGACACACAATTGTAGAGGAGGGGAATGTAACATCCCCACTATAATCCCCAGTTTAATTAATGCTTAATGTAGACATAATGTGTGGCTATGGTCAAGTGATGTATATGCAAATTGTATTATTTTTTAGTAATAAAATGTTATGGTAGTTGTTAAGGGGACACTGACATAGATGGGGGATAAATTAATCCATAAGAGAGGGGAGGGTCTAGGAGAATGTCTAAGAGAGGGGTTCAAGGGGGAATTTCCCATGTCTATTAATTGCACCCATATTCCTATATTTTATTTTCATTATGTACTAAACTCTAGTTTCTGATTGGGTGTCCCCATAGCCAATCATTAAATGCATGTAAGAGGGTGGGTGTGAGAAGTCACATCCCATAGTTATTGGGAGCAAGGGGGTTGAGTACAATCATCTTGGGGAAGTGTGTGAGTCAAGCAAGTAATCCAAAGGGAGGAAATTTGTATGGGTAGCTACAACAACTTCAGACAATCAAGTTTTTGGCATGAACAACAAGTAGATATCAAAAAACAGAGCTTGGAGCTAGAGCAACCATGGAGGATGAATTTTGTAGCATGATGGAGAGGTTTGGAGCGTTTTGGATCTAAATATTGAAGATCCAGGTTGTCAGACTTGAAGAATGAAATCCCATGTGAGTTGCACTATAACAACAAGTGTTTGTTATTGGTTTTTGGTAGTTTTCCCGGCAATGAGTTCCCTTGAGTTCCTAGCAGAGAGATTCTTGGTTACCTATGCTAGAGAGATATTGATAAATGAATGACATGTCTGATGGAATTATAATAGTGAAGGGGTATATTCCTTGAATTGGGAAGGTCAAGAGGAAGAGAGTTAGTGGAAAATTGAGATAACTGTAGGAGAATACCAGTGGGTTATGGGATTTCTGAGCTATGAGTGGACAGTGAGACACCACCCTCTTTTGTGGATTTCTAGCCCCAACTTAGGGGTGAATTATTGTTGAGATTTGGAATAAAACGTCTATGGTTGGGGTTAGMATTCATCCCAAGCAACTGGTTGCACAATTATTTTTGAAATATAAGTGTTTTATCTTGATTCTGTTGCATTATGAGCTTATTTGTTGTGCATTAACTTTGTAAATGAGAATGATTTATTTTTTCCACGGAAATGAGAATGATTTATATGTTGTTGTAATAAGATATTTATTGTATTCATGTGTTATTTTATCATTTTGTAAATTCATGTAATTTATGATAATAGACAACAGTTAAATATGCATGTAGTTTGTAGATGATAAGCTACAGGAAATCAATTAGTTAGCAACAATTTTTAGAAATAAAAATGGAATTCAGTTAGTTAGAAATAAAAATGTTAAGAATTTTTATTTTATGAGTTTTTTTTCATGTAATGGACCTCAACTGGGTTGGGGGACATTACAATAGGTGACAGTCACACTGAACAAACAGGACTTAACACATATTCTTCTTGAAGCTAACACTACATGATCCAATCCCATTAGAGAAACTAACATCTAGTTCAAATCTTATACAAGATATAATTGCATTGAAGGAGAACATAATTCAAATTGCAATCATGTCGATGGAGGAGAGTATAAAATCTCATCCATAACATCTCAATAGTCTAGGATAATCCATAAAGGTAGGAGTCAACTTCAAAGGTATGGTTATTGTAGTGAAGATGATTTCTTCCATGATATTCAATAAGCCCATATGATTATAAAATGAAGCTTGTTCATCCAATATCTTCTCCACAAATCTTAAATATTTGTTAATGCCCCAACTGATAACTTATTCACTCTCTCATATTCATACCCATTTACCCCACATAATCTAGAATTATATTATGATGCATGATTTCCCAAATATTTATCAATTTCCTAATCAAATTCATTGGAAAACGAAGCTCTCTATTTTATGTGATATCAGTGAAAC
>JASDQU010370650.1:52298-67512 GCA_032191745.1 Picea mariana | reverse complement strand
TGTTATCAGACTTTTCATACATCTTTCTATTATGTATTTTGTTTAAGTTTAGTTCAGCTTTATGCTCATGAACTTGAATGAAAGAACCCTTTGCTGTTTAGTATGACCCTGCATTCCAATGTACTTGGTTATCTGACCCTGCATTCCACATGTATTTGGTTATCTGAATAGTATTGTTCATACCTTCCTTGTTATATTGCATCTGATTGACAGTTTCTAAAAGCGCTGGTTCATTAAGATATTTTGATAAGTAAATCTCTTCATTGTGCTTTATTGGTATCCCATTGATCCACCTACTGAAAAGTATTTATTTCTTAAGTTACCAGGCATACTTAGCTTACAACCCTAAGTAGTTTCTTGGAGTGTTAACATAATGTAGCCATGACTAGATCCCAAATCAATCAAAATAGAAACATATTTCTTAGCAATCTTACCTTCAACTTCCAACATTGATGATTGGTGGTTTTCTTGTTGATTCTATAAGGCAACATGAATTCTAGGAATGGTCCTTTCTATATTATTGATTGTTGTAGCCTCTTGAATGTTGTGAACAACCCTATTGTCCTCTTTTATGTGGGGACAATTCTTGAGTAAATGATCTTCTCCACATACCCAACATTTTGTAGGTTCTCTTGGCCTCTTCCCCATTTATCTAGTTGGTTTATTCCTATTTTGTGTTGGGTAAATTTGTTGGAAACTCCTTGGTTGATTTCTATATCGTTTAGGTTTGAATCCTTTCTGTCTTTGTTCAAACCTTTGTTTTTTTCTTTTCCTCTATGCCTTAATGATCTCTGGTTTATTCATGATATTTAGCCTTTCTAATTATGTCATCAAGAGTTTTAGGCTTGTCAAATTTAATCGTATCCTTGTAAGATTGAGGCAACCCACCTAAGAAGCATTACATATTTACCTTATCATCCTTGATATACTTGACATATGCTAACATATCTAAGAACTTATTTACATACTCATCCATAATCATCTGTCCTAGCTTCAACTCATGGAAGTAATTGATCTTGTTATCATAATACTCATCTGTAAGTATTTTTTACATTGCTTCCAAGTGATTTTACTCTCACTAATTGTCTTTGACTGTTCGAGATGTTCCCACCAAATAGATGCTTGACCATTTAGATTAAAGATAGGTACTCTAACCTTCATATTTTCCAAGTAACATGTACTCAGAAATGTTTTTTCATCCCAAGAAGCTAAGCCTTAGTTTCTTGACTATATTTCACTTCACCAACAAAAGTAGGTGAGTTCGCTCTTTTGAGTTCTACCTACAAGTAATCTTTGAATTTCCTTTTCTTCCTCTCCCTATGAGAAGAAGATTTTGAATTGTTGCTAATTGAATCTTTAGAGGCACTTGTTTCTTTTTCAGATGATTCAAATGGTGTATATGTCCCATCAATGGAGATTTGATCCTTGATACTTTGAGATATTTTGCTTGAGTAAATCTTACCAACATTATTTGAAACTTGTCCTTGATTTATTTGTTTCTAAATTTTTGTCAAATTTTGCAATAGGAAAGCATTTAATTTCTTTTGTTCCTCTTGAACTTTGGTTATCTTTTCATTATCTACCCTGCAACTTTGAAGTTCTTCCTTAAACTTTCATGATCTCTACCATGTTCAGAGGGGTCTTAATATATCTCCTTTCATTATACACTGCCTCCATTTGATTCCTACTTACGACCTATGCTTTAGATCTTTGAGGATTTTGCATATCTTCCATGGTAACAATTGCTCAATTACACAAGACTGATTTTCTACAAATCTGACTGAACACTAGTATCTATGTAACAAGAATAATTTTTTGTTTTAAAATGGCACAAAAAACACTACCATTTGTTTCCTTTGAGCACATACATCCTTTAGTGTTTTAAACCAATGGCCATGATACCAATTTTTAACATACCTTTTGTATCAATATTCAAATAGGGTTTATTGGTATGATAATGCAACGACATAAATGGCATGTAAAAACAAATTTCCACATTATGATACCATTTTCAAAACCCTTCCTCTTAAAATTGATGATAGAGTTTGGAATTCTCACTCACTAGTCAACACAAGTCAAGTTTTCAAGATTTCTAATCAATTAGAGACTAGAATTAACATTCAAAATGCACAACATAACACCAAGATGATAACAAATAAGTACTTATGGCATTACCAAATCACCATAATATAATCATTGATTTCACAAACTAAATCAATATCTTAAATTCATCAAATAGACTCAATTCAATAACCACATAGAACCTCCTAGTTGGGAGACTTATTCACTTTCAAGGTTGACAATTCTAAGAATTAATTTTAATATATTCAAGCTTATGCATTTAAAATGATATGCATTTCTTACAAACTAGAATCAATCATCATCAACATTCTTATAAACCTAGAAGAATATTTTCTTACTCAAAGGCTTCTAAACTCATCATTCAAAGATGCATAGTCACATAACATGTCATAAGACATTCATAAGGTAAGCACAACTAGAATTGAAAGAAAATCCTGATGTAACCATCACATTACCAATGTAGACACCTTACATCATCATTTAGGATCATTTGCATTGGTTACAAAACAATCTATGCACAACAAGCACAAACTGTCACGGGTATGGGGGAATGACTACTACCTTTCTTCAAGAGGCCAATGTAAGTCATAAATAGGGATTAAACACATTCAATACAATCATTATACATCATTTCCATCATTTATAAGTGTTATTCATCAATCATTATAGTCATTTCCCTTCTACACTATTGATTCCACACTTCAAATCGAAAATTTCATCAAAAGGAGCCAAAATATGCGACATACTAAGGTCAAAACCAAGATATTACACTTCCCAAGATATATGGGGAAACTGCCAAAAGGACAATTCAAGTCAAAGATTATAAGGAAAATTTGTAAGGAAGCATGGGCTAAAARGTATTASYTCTAAAGGACAAGTGTCAAGATCAAATTACACGTTCACTCCATTTCCTCTTTCCTTCATGTGGTATCATAGTCCCCTTCTTGCTTCTCCAACAATCTCTTTGGTGGTTATTACATTATTATGTATTTCCTTTTACTCATGTATTTGCATACATAAGCACACCATGGAAACATAATAACAACACCATAATCCTAGCCCATCATTGGGACTTACAAGCACTCATCGGTTGGTCCTTGGTCTTGAGCTCCGCACTAGGAATATTTACATTGCATTTCACATTGTTTGTACACAAGTTCATTTAACTTATCCCACATGGCTAGTTGACTCTCATTACATAAACCACACCATATAAATAATACATAATTTAATATAATTTATTCTAGAGGTCAAAACTAGGATATTACATATAATGAGGAAACATTTGAAGATAGTTGAAGGCCTTCGAATGAGATATGTAGTTGCACATAATATTCATAGATGTGGACCATTGTTTTGAAGGGTTAAACCTAAAATAAATCCTCAAAGATTGAGAATTGCTCCGATGCATATCTATCACTTGCCCCCACCGACCAATGATGCTCAAACATCGATATTTCAAACATTTCAGCTCAACAAATCACACAATCCTAACCCCAACCTAGCAAGACCATATCTAGACTTAGCAAGAGTGAATCAAGAACAAATCACACTGATCCGAAAAAAATCTTTTAAACGACAATGGTTGAGTTATTTAGCATGTGTTAATTAACCATTTATGAAGCTGAATGAAAGAGGTTGAATTATAGAAGAAACATAACAACCATATAAACATATATAGATCTGGAAATCAACATGAAGAATAACAAACCATAAAACACCAAAGTGATAACGGAGTTTGACAATCTCGCCTACGTCTCTGGGCCTTTGTCTCAATGGGTGAGGCTTTCTTATTTATGTTCAAAGCTTTAAAAGTACATCACAACAGTGCCAAAAAGGTTACAAACTGATCTGGTCTTGTTCTACCATATCTCTAGAACCCAACAAAACTGACGACACTAAAATCGAATGAACTGAGCTCCCAGAAATGGCCCGCAAAGGTGCTCTCCTCAATAGCTTCCTTGCATAAAACTGGCTTTGGCTTGGCAAATATTCAACATAAACTTGTTTTGAACCTCCCCCCATGGCTTCAAGAAGCCTTGGTTTATATATATATGGATTTGGTAACCATCTCCAAACTTACCCGCAAGATCTGGCCTAAAAAAGGGCCCAATATCTCCCAAAATTGGCCAAAAATCTCCAAAACTGCTGAATAATATCAATTAAAATCATGTAACAATGTTTAAAAACCCACTTTGGGCATAAATCAAGGGTGAAACCCCCTTTTCGCTGGCTCCTGGTCACTTGGGTGCCTCCATGTGGCCAGGCGCTAGCAGTTTATGGTTATATGGTTGGCCATGTGGCCTCAGGCTTTGCTCCACGTGCCAACACAGTTACAGCCCCCTGTCGATTTAGCCAATGGTTACGCCCCTGGTCGGCGGGCTAGCCCGACCGACCGGGGATAACCTTTGTATACCCGGGCTAACAAACAACAAAACTGGGTCACTTGGTAACACAACCAAGATTCGGGGCTAAGCTCCTTGTTATTCACGCCAAAACACTAACCTGCAGGTCACACAGTGAGGTTCTATGGTGGTTAGCACCATGGGCTAATGCCAACACATATCCGCGCCAAGAGTTAATAGTCCGGTCCTATACGAAGGTCGTATGCACATGTCGGGGGATGGGGCTAGTCCCCAGCCCTTACTCCGCCCGTTTGAACCACCATGCAAACATAAATATAAGCCTTGCCACTTTAGGTTAAGAAACAATGCGAGGGTGGGTTGGCTAGCTCGACCCTGGCAAGACGTTCATTCGGTCGGAGGTAAGGGGTTAAAATCTGGTGAACTCCAAACATTTTTGCAATAAACTTTAACCAACCAATGGGTGCCACGTAGTAGCCCATGTCTGGGCCACGTGGCACTATACCATACGCCGACATTACTGCCATGTGTCAGCGCTCGATTCGTCCACATCTTCCAGCCATGTGTCTTCCATGTCACATCCCACTGTACTTGCCACGTAAGCACTGTACGGATGTGCCACATGTCACCCTTGCAATGGTGAACTTTAACCAACCAATGGGTGCCACGTAGTAGCCCATGTCTGGGCCACGTGGCACTATACCATACGCCGACATTACTGCCATGTGTCAGCGCTCGATTCGTCCACATCTTCCAGCCATGTGTCTTCCATGTCACATGCCACTGTACTTGCCACGTAAGCACTGTACGGATGTGCCACATGTCACCCTTGCAATGGTGACACGTGTCACTCCCTGATTGGTCCACCTATCTCTCCATGTCAATGCCAACGCATCCTGCCACGTCAACTGTATGACCGTACGACTTGTACAGTCAGCTACCACGTGGCACTGTACGGATTGTACAGATATGAATTTTTTGCCTGTTTGGTAAAACAAATAGATCACAATATCTGAAGCATACGACGTCTGTTTCAGCCCGTTCAAGTTGCATTGGGTTCATAACGACGAGGCCTACACACACTTTCAGTTTGAAGAGATTCTGAGCACTTTGATTTTTAGGCCTTCTTGGACCCATTTTGGTCCCGAGATCCAATTCTGGATGATCACACCTCCCCACTAAAGACCTTTTGGTCCCCAAAAGGTTATTGACCAGTCATCAAGTGCGGGATAGGACACCCGACTTGTTCTCTGTGTTTAAAGTCTATCATATGCACATGTCTCATCAAGATCAACTGTAAAACAATCATGATAACTGACAACATATTGTTAGCCATTTTTACCCTGTCACATCTTACCAAAGCCACTATCATCCATGTTGACAACATTACTAATGATAGCATAAAAAATATGACTGCAAATGAGCTGATATGTTTATAATACTTGCACGACATTAGCTTCTCTTGAAGCAAACTGTGAGTGATCTTCCATTCTACAATCATCTCATGTTCTTGCTTAAGATCAATTACTTGATTTGAAACAATTATAGGTGTGTTGCTTGCTTGAGCTGCCTTTCTTAATTGTTCCACTTTTTGAAGAGATTTATTTGCCTTTAAATGATGAGCATGAACCACATATTCTTGACCTACTTTGATTAAGTGATATTGATTCTTTTCCCTGTAGAAGATTGCTTTACGATCATATAAGTAAGGACTGCCTAAGATCATTCCACATTCACTTAGTGGCACCACATCACATGTTACCTCGTCCACAAACTTAAATGAGATTACAAATTTAAATGTGCATTGCTTTGTTATGTGCAATTGATGATTGTTGCTTATCCATTTAAGTGTGTAAGGCTTATGATGCATCTGAGTGTTTAATCCCAATTGTTTAACCAATTCCTCTGAAATTAAGTTAGATTGAGATCCACTATTTATCAATGTGTCGACCTTAGTATGTCGCATTATGACCCTTATGCGAAACAATTTACTTCTAGAATCAATCCCATCACCAATTTTACCTTTCAAACCAACCAATGAGACTTTAGATTCATCACCTGAATCCGATCCCAAGTCTGTTGGTCGTGTTGTTGCTGCAACTATTTGCCTCCCTTTCTTTTCTTTGAACCACTTCGGTCTCTTCTCGGGATGCAATTGCCAACAACGGTCCTCATCATGCCCCTCTTTCTTGCAATGCTTGCAAGCAGTCTTCTCTTCCTTTTTGGCCACTGAATTTTCCTTCTTGCTATTCCACTTCTTTTTATCCTCTTTCCGTGAAGATGATTCCCCTGTTACACCAACCCCTGTTTTCCCTACTTAAATGTATGTAGCTTGAACATAAACCTCATCAAGATTAGTAGGTCCAAACATGAATACAATATTTCGAATATGTGCAGGTAAACCTCCTAAATACTTCATAAGAGTTTCTTGGGTATGTAAAGGAATATCTAACATCATGCCATTTTACGAAATCCATCTGTATATTCTTTCACTGTTTGTCCTTTTCTTAGTTTAAGAGCTTGCCATTCAATTAAAGATTTTTCTTGATAACCCAAAGGATAGAATTGCTTTTTAATTGCATAAATAAAAACTTGCCATGATGAAAATACATTACCCACTTGTTGTGTACCATTTTGCAACTTGATTTTCCACCAGATGAGTGCTGTGCCTGCAAGTCTAAGTGATGCCAACTTGATCTGAGTTGCCTCATCCTTGATTTGTTGCACACTACAATAAACCTCCATCTGTCTGACCCAATTGTCAAGTCTCTCTGCATTAACTTCACCATCATACATGGGTAATTCGAATTTCACCTCAAGTTTTAGTAAAGGCATTTTTTGTTTATGTTTATGGACATGTTTCTTTGTAGTGGATTTAGAACTTAAACTTGAAGAAGAAGGAGAAGAAGGAGGTGAAGGAGGAATTCGAGGTGGATCCTCTCCTTCCTCACTTTTGATCTTTGAAGATTCACCCAGATTCAGTCTCCTCCGTTCCAAGTAATCCTCATACAAAACCTTCATCGTCTCCGACATGGCGAAGAAAGTTTTTCGAAACTCTTTCTCATCATGATAAAGTCCCTCTTCTGATGCCATCTTCTCGCTTTGATAAGTTTTCTTTCTCAATCCAATCAATGGATTCTCTTCAACAAGCTTGCCTTCAACACGATGTAGCTTTTCCCTGGAAATCATGCAAACTCAAAAACCAAACGTCAACTAGCTCTGATACCACTTGATCCTAAAAGATTTTTTAAATGACAATGGTTGAGTTATTTAGCATGTGTTAATTAACCATTTAGGAAGTTGAATGAAAGAGGAAGAATTATAGAAGACACATAGAAACCATATAAATATATATAGATCTAGAAATCAACATGAAGAACAACAAACCATAAAACACCAAAGTGATAACGGAGTTCGGCAATCTCGCCTACGTCTCCGGGCCTTTGTCTCAGTGGGTGAGGCTTTCTTATTTCTATTCAAAGATTTAAAAGTACATCAAAGAAGTACCAAAAAGGTTACAAACTGATCTGGTCTTGTTTTACAAGATCTCTAGAACCCAACAAAACCGACGACACTAAAATCGGATGAACGGAGCTCCTAGAAATGGCCCGCAAAGGTGCTCTCCTCAATAGCTTTCCTGCATAAAACTGGCTTTGGCTTGGAAAACCTTTAGCATAAACCTGTTCTGAACCTCCCCCCATGGCTTCAAGAAGCCCTAGTTTATATAGATCTAAAGTTGGTAACCATCTCCCAAATTCCCCCCAAGATCTGGCCTAAAAAAGGGCCCAATATCTCCCAAAATTGGCCAAAAATCTCCAAAAACTACTGCATAATATCAATTAATATCATATTACAATGTTTAAAAACCCACTTTGGGCATAAATCAAGGGTGCAACCCCCTTTTCGTTGGCTCCTGGTCACTTGGGCACCTCCATGTGGCCAGGCGCTAGCAGTTTTGCATTGGCCCCCTCCTAGATTCCCGATTCTTGGTTATATGGTTGGTCATGTGGCCTCAAGATTTGCTCCACATGCCAACAAAGTTACAACCCCCCGTCGATTTAGCCAATGGTTACGCCCCTGGTCGGTGGGCTAGCCCAACCGACCAGGGCTAACCTTTGTATACTCGTGCTAACAAACAACGTAATTGGGTCACATGGTAACACGACCGAGATCCGGGGCTAAGATCCCTGTTATCCGTGCCAAAACACTAACCCGTAGGTCACACGGTGAGGTTCTATGGTGGTTCACACCAGGGGCTAATTCCAACACATATTTGCGCCAAGAGTTAATAGTCCGGTCCTATACGAAGGTTGTATGCACGTGTCGGGGGTTGGGGCTAGGCCCCAGCCCTTACTCCGCCCGTTTGAACCACCATGCAAACATAAATATAAGCCACACCACTTTAGGTTAAGAAACAATGCGAGGGTGGGCTGGCTAGCTCGAACCTTCCAAGATGTTCGTTCGATCGGAGGTTGGGGCTTCAAATCTAGTGAACTCCAAACATTTTTGCAATAAAATTTAACAAACCAATGGGTGCCATGTGGCAGACCATGTTTGGGCCATGTGGCTCCATACCATACACAGAAAATACTCCCATGTTTCAGTGCTTTATTCATCCACATCTTCCAGCCACGTGTCTACCACATCACATGCCACTATACCTGCCACGTAAGCACTGTACGGATGTGCCACATGTCACCCTTGCAGTGGTGACACGTGTCACTCCCTGATTGGTCCACCTGTCTGTCCACGTCAACAGAAACGCATCCTACCACATCAGCTGTATGGCTGTATGAACTGTACATTCATATGCCACGTGGCACTGTACGGACTGTACAATCATCAAATTTTTGTCTGTTTGGCAAAACGAATAGATCATGATATCTAGAGAATACGACGTCCGTTTGAGCCCGTTCAAGTTGCGTTGGGTTCGTAACGACGAGGCCTATGCACACATGCAGTTTGAAGAGATTCTAAGCACTTTGATTTTTATGCCTTCCTGGACCCATTTTGGTCCCAAGATCCAATTCTGGATCACACACATACCTACATGAGATCAATTCCTTTACTGATGGATTCTCCTACAATCTAAAGATTTGGAATATCAACTGAAGACATGCACCAACTACTTCGCCTATAGGTCACACACCTTTCTTTTGGACTGAAAACAACTACTCCAACTGCATTTGATTGCATGATCATGAAAGTAAAAGGCCCCCTATCTATCAAGTAATTAAAGGGGAGGGAGGGCTTTCAATTTCTTTATTTCAGAGCTTGAAAGATGAAAATATTTCTTATTGGTTTAACTTAATAACGATGTTGGTGTCCAGTCCTATTTGATTCCACGATGGCCCTCAAACTGCATTATAAATGCTGAGACATTTAAGTAGACTGCCTAATATAATATATTCCTTAATTAGATGCGACCCCATGAATTTATTTCATAACATTTCATCAAAACACTTTGCCCCATTTAAGATTTTAGAGAGAATTGAGTCAATTGCATATAAGCTTTCATTGTTTCCTAACATTAGGGTACACATTTTTCATATTGCATTGTTAAAGAAATATGTGGCTAACCTTATTCATATTCTTAATTAGTCTATGATTTAGGTGAAAATAAAAATATAGTTTTAGACACAACCTTTATGCATTTTTAATTAAAAAAAAAAGAAAAAAAAGAAGTTATAATACTTTAGAATTAAGTTGTCACCCACGCAATAAAGATATAATAAAGTAACCTTGGATATCGAAGATTCCACATGAAACAAGTACATATAATTATTTGAAATATCAAGCTCCATAAAAGTTGATGTTATTTCTAAGAGGCAAGGAATGTAATACTATGATTTTCCTCCCTATAAATAAAAGTTGATGTTATTTCTAAGAGGCAAGGAATGTAATACTATGATTTTTCCTCCCTATAAATAAAATAGCCACAAATATAAGAAGGGATGTAATACTATGATTTTTCCTCCCTATAAATAAAATAGCCACAAATATAAGCTATGTAATAGCACAATGATGGATAAGTACTTATAATTATTTAAAAAATCAAACTCCCTAAAGGTTCCCCTATTTCTAAAGGGCAAGGGATGTAATAATATCATTTTACCTCTTAATAATAAATTGGCCACAAATATAAGCTATGTAATATATGATTTTTCCTCCTAGAAATAAATTGGCCACAAATATAAGCTACGCAACTTTATTTTACTAACATAAATAAGAACTCGTTTGTGAAGGTATCATTATTTGTACTTATTTTATTTTATAAAGAAACTTTACAATATAAAATTGTAATAACGGGCATGCGGCCTATGGTCTATCAAAAAAAAAATGCATAATAATGGAGAATCGAGTGGGGCCATGTTGGCAAGTCAATATCTTATAAATAAACCTTGCAAAAGAAGAAAACCGTTCAATATTCATTTTCAATGTTACASTCAGTGGAGTTTGAGAGAGGTCGGATGAGCATTTTCGGAGAAAAAGCTTTGGAATATTGCAACCATGGGTTTCTAGGCTATCCAACCATACCCTTTCATGGACAACAAGTGGAGAGGAATAGAATCAATGGAATTCATTCATTCGTAGAGTGCTAGTCTCGATCTTTATTGCAATAGATACTAACAAATAATACTTACATCACTATAATACAATTGGGAGAAACAAGAGTCCTAGTGGATTCAATAGGGTTTCTTTGTATAGATTAGTCTTTATTTTATTTTATTATTTAATTGTGGTTGGCAAGTTTAGAGTCATTATTATATGTTTTTCTAATAATTGTTCGAGTTTTGGGGTTTGATAGATGTTTTTGATACATTTTGAACCTTAGTTTATTAAGTGTTACAGCGTGAGGGAAAAAATCTTTGGAGGTGCAAATATTTTTTTAAGTGTTTTCAATCTAAAAAATGTTTTCATCTATAGGAAATTAATCCCTCTCCTCTTATGCTAGATATGAAGTTAAGATTGATACACACACATATGCCATGTGTCAACTCTATATTGGATACATAAGGAATTACACATCTCCCTCATACTCATCAGCACACCATTGAAATGTTTTAACCATACTAAATTTTTTACTTTCATTATGATATTGTTCTTATGGTGAAGAGTCCCTATGACCTAAGTAAGCAACTAATAATCCTCAAGGAATTCTACTTTAGCATGGGCATGGCTGTGGACACCGACAAAACAAAGGTTATGATAATTAAATCCAAAAGGATCACCTATGATACTTTTGTTTATGAAAGCATGAATAACGTGGACGAAGTGTCTTCATACAAATATCTTGGAATCAATATCCACCACAAGCTCAATTGCAACTATAACGTTGAAAAAAAAGATATCTGGAGGGTGGAAATCTTATTATGGGCTTGAAAACGATTGTAAATTAGTGGATCTTTGGCTTTGGGATAAAAAAAAACTCCTCTTTCACACTTTCGTCACTTTGATAATCTTATAAGGATGTGAATTTTGGGGTTGTAGTAAGATAGAACATATCCAAAATAATTTTATAACTTATAATATCAAAATTAAGGGCAATATACCCTATGCTATCGTTCACATAGAAGCAATCCTTTCCCCCATTGAGAGCAATGCTATGATTAGATACCTAACATACAAGAACAAGTTAAACAACATGGATGACAAGAGGCTCCCCAAAATTGCTTCAAACTCTAGCCAAAACCACTAGCTGCTCAAGCAAGGATGTCATAAAGTTGCCAAATCTTGGCTAAATTATTGGGGAATACAAGATATTGCATATATTAAATCACTTCTAAATTTAAGGAGAATATGTGGTTTGAAAAAGAATTAGTGAATAAAAGGAAATTAATATATTACAATGATATAGTCAACCCTAATTGAGAAGATCAAAAGTATCTCTTAGTTTTGAGTATTGCAAAGAAGAAAATCAACATTGCTAAAATAAGAACAAACTCTCACTAGCTACGTAGTGAAACTGGGTGTTGGAAAATACCCAAAACGTCGCGGGATGAAAGAATCTGTCATCTTTGTGACACTAAGATGGTAGAAGATGAAAAACACTTCCTCTTAGATTGCCTTACCTATACCCATATTATATCCCAATTTAAAAATATTTACCACAATAGAGATCTTCCTAACCTCCCAAGTCATCAAAACTATGGTAACCTTGGAACACTTATGCTTTGAACATACAAATACAATACTAATCATCATCATCATCATAATATATATAAAGTTGATACTAAATATTTTATTTCATCATCATCATCATATATAAAGTTGGTAATGATATATTTTATTTAAGGTGGGGATTGAAATATTTATTTATAGTGGATATTGATTTTTTTTATTACATTACACATCTCTTTCATATTGGAAAGTGGAAAACAACCAAATAATAATTTTTTTTACATTCAATAATAATTATATATATATATATATATATATATATATATATATATATATATATATATATATATATAAAATTTAAGGTGTACATAACATTTTATTCATAGTTGATATTGAAATAAATTTTTTATAAGTATTACTTTTGCCATGCCAATTTCATGTTAAACATAGAAAGAATTACACATTTTCATTCACATGTTAATTTTATGTTAAACATAGAAATAATTACACATTTTCATTTCCTTATAGTAGATTATAAAAAACATAAAAAACATCTCTTAACATAATAATTATGTTTAAATTTTTTTGTTACATAAAATTATACTTTTAAAATCAAATTTGATGAAATATGGAATAAAGCTTTTTATATTCTTCCCATTAATTAGAAACATCCATCTTTAAAGACATAAAACAAAAAATTATAAACTTATTCCATGTCAACTTTTAATATGTTATTTTTTTATTTATTTATGTCAAAATCTTAATCACAATAATAAAATTATTCATTTTAGGAGGGATACAGCATGTAATTTAAAACTAATAATCTTTATATATTAAATGTCAAAAAGTTTTTTCTATCTATATACAATTTCTAATTGATCCATATAGAAGTAGATACTTTTAAAATGAAATTTGATGAAATATGCAACATAGCGGTATATATTCTTCTTAGAACCATCCAATTTTAAGGAGATAAAAAAAAAAAATTGTAAACTTATTTCATCTCAAATGTTAATAAAAAAAATTGTAAACTTATTTCATCTCAAATGTTAATATGCTATTTTTTATTTAGGTCAAAATATTAATCACAATCTTAAAATGATTAATTTTAAGAGGAATAAAGAATGCAATTTTAAAAAATTAATCTTTATATATTATATATATATATATATATATATATTTTTCTATTTATCTTAAATTTTTAATCGATCCACATGGAAGTAATTTAATTTCTTTTAACGCTGTAATTATATTATTTAAAAAGCTGTTAAAATTTTTATTGATTCAAAATTTTAATTTATTTTTCTAAACTTTTAAATATTTAAATCATTTTTAAAAAAATATTTTTTAAAAAATTTTCAAGCTTGAATTTGAATTAGGGGAAATTTTAATCATGTTTAATGGGCCTAATGGTTAAGAACATGTGTTTTCTCTTAAGAGGTCACAAGTTCAAATCCAGAGGGGGATAGGGTATGTATACCTCCATAGACTTTACCAGCCAACTTGGCTGTGACCTTAAAAATATATTAAATAACATGTGTTTCCTCTTAAGAGGTCACAAGTTCAAATCCAAAGGAGATAGGGTATGTATACCTTAAAAATAGATTATTATTATTAATTGCCATATTCAACATATAAAGTAAGTAATATCTACTAATATATATGGAMCTTGGATCATGAAGGATGCCTAAATTTTTTGTCATGATGATGTTGATGATGATTAATTCCATTAAGATAAAAGACAGAATAGATCTTAATATATTTATATGCTAAAAAAAATTAAGAAAAGTTTTCCAAGATAATAAAATTGCTACCATATTAACTTCATGGACATAAAAATTACTAAAAATAACAGATTAACTTTATAAACATATAAAAATAAATAAAATTGTGATAAATTTGTGTGAAAAACAATTGAATATTGAGCCCCTCCAGGCCAGTCCATGATTGCGATAAATTTGTGTGAAAAACAACTGAATATTGAGCCCCTCCAGGCCAGTCCATGATTGCTTTAGATGTTACAGTACTTGACGAATAGAGGTTTTGAGTATATCTTCAGCAACTATCTCATACGCCTTCTCTGTGGGATGAAAGGCATCCCAAAAGATATATTTCGATGCATCTGAGCACGTGAGGGGATTTCTCCTGTTGCACATATATGAGAACTCTATCAGACCTGTTCCGCAACATGCTGCCCTTGTATTCTCGAATCCTGCAGGTATTTGGAAATAAGAAACCATAAATCACTTCTACCATATAATCTCATGCATGAATGATTCTTAGCCGTGCATATTTCAATTACCGTATTTAGCAGGATCTTGAACCATCTTCAGCAACGGACTGAATATATCTGCATAAAAAATTTTGGTGCCTGGAAGCTTCGGCCTCAAGAAATCAATCATTTTCTGAATCTTTATATTGTAGCTAATTGCATGTTGATTTAGATCCTGTAAGCAACCTTGTTCCTGTTTATATATGTTTCTGACTGTTCTCTCTATAGGCAGGCACCCCAATGGAGGAATGCCAGTAATCAATATTCTGCGTGCACCGTAATTGTAAATTTCCTGTCACAATAAGTTTTTGTCAAATATATTAGTTGTATACAGAGAAGTCAGATATATTAACTGTATTAAGAGATGTATTAAGAG
>JASDQU010370650.1:20095-32721 GCA_032191745.1 Picea mariana | reverse complement strand
TTGAGCAAGAATCCTATTTTCCATGAGAATTGCCTGGTATAGAGGAAAAGGAGGAAATCCTTTCCAGGGTGATGGATTCTAGGGATTTGTTGTAACATCCTCTCGAACTTGGTATGGAACTCCCTAATAGTCTCATTCTCCATCCTTTCTATGTCATTGAGTCTTTATAGAAACACGTTATGATCCTCTTTAAAACTCCATCTCTTGAGAAATAGTTCTTCTAATTGGTCCATAGATGTGATGTTGGCATCAAGGATACTATCATATCATCTTCTAGCATTTTCATGAAGAGTGGATGAAAAGAATTTCATCGCTAGATCTTCGACATCATCACTAATAGGGTTTATCTGAAAGAAATCCCAAAAGTTATTCATATGATCTTCAACACTAACCAAATTATTAGCACTGAATCTGGGGATCCATTTCTCATACATTACATGCATCCGTTGAGGGTAAACTAAGATTTTACTCATATCCAAGGGTGTGAAATTTCTTGGGTCCCATTGAGAAGCCATGGTTGGATTTTTCTTCAGTGGAGACACCAAATATATCTTTGACATCATCACTGATAGGGTTTATCTGAAAGAAATCCCAAAAGTTACTCATATTATCTTCAACGCTAACCACATTATTAGCACTAAATCTGGGGATCCATTTCTCGTACATTACATGCATTTGTCGAGGGTAACCTAGGATTTTACTCATATCCAAGGGTCTGAAATTACCCGGGTCCCTTTGAGAAGCCATGGTTGGATTTTTCATCAGTTGAAATGCCAAATAATCCTACTAGGATTATCAGAGGAAGTGAGGGAGTCAACCTCAATGGAGTTTCTAGGTGAGATTTTAAAGTAAGGGCTTCAGGAAAATTTCACCAAAGATATGTCGTTGAGGAAAATTGACTCGATTCTCCCTGAAAACGACGCCAAATTTTTTATCGCACAATCTGTACTTGTTAAAATCCCATGACAAGTAAGGGAGATTGGCGTAAAAAACAAGATATCCTATCATTTCCACATCAATGGGAAATCCCCACTTTTAGGGATGGATGAAAGTCCAACCCAAGGGAGGCGTCCCTAGTGACCTAAAGGGATGGGTAAGCTAAGGATAAGGATAATAAGTACCCCCTATCACTAGTCACTCAAGTCAAATATTTCACAAGTTTTGTGTCCAAGAAAGATGAAGCAAGTGAAAGTGATGAAGTGTACCTACTTGAAACAAGACAACAAATCATATATATGGAAGTTTCAGGTACAAATATGATAGCAAAGCTTCAAGAGACAATAAACTAGGTGAAAATATGCTAGTTGATACAAAAATGCATCAATGAACAAGTTTATAACAACATTTAATAAACTGTAATAGATGGAATAAAGACTCTTCAAAATTGCTTGAAAAGACAATGGAAATATAACATTTACTAAGGAGAATGATAATCAAATATCATAAGCAATTTTTGAAGTGTTTAGCTAGCATTAAAAGTCAATTATGCAAAAAAATTGCTGCAGTTAGATGGCTATAGAAAACATTTATAACAACATCAAGAAAGTTGGAGATCTAAGCTGAGTTAGTGTTAGAGTTAGTTAGCATAATCTTGATAGAATAAAGTTTAAGTGTTTGATCAATCTTCCATCAAGAGAGAAGCAAGAAATAGTGCCTTTTAGGGCTTATCGAGTCAATTATATCATCACAATAACTCGAAGAAATAACAATGATTATACTTGTCTAAGAGATAACAAGGTGGAAGCTTGAGGAGCAACACCTTAAGTCCTCAAGTACCAAGCCTCAAAGAGTAAATTCAACTAGGGTGTATGCACTTCTAGGCCCTAGTGAGTTCTCTTCTTCTTAGACTTCTGAAATATATTCTATGCAACAAGAACTAGACAAAGCTTCTAAAGTGATAGAACTTTAGGGATCTAGAAGTTTGTCTAGACAAGATCTTCTTAGGAAAAACTTAGAAAATAAAGAGAAAGAAAGAAGCACCTTATGTTTCTTACTCCTATGGTTTCAAGGAAGCAATTTCATAATCTTAAATATGAACAAGTAAAAATACCATAAATATTTATCATGAAATGAAAATTGTAGATTTACTTCACCAAGAATATTCAAGCACAGAAACCCTAGATTGCCAAAGATTCCACAAGGAAATGATCCAAGAAGCATACACATTAGTCTCCAAGAAAGTGCACCTTAAAATTTCAGCCAATAACCCATAGAGGGCGCAAATTTCAGTCCTCTCTCCAAGTGAGGAGAGTTATGATGAAAAAATGGATTTAGCAAGCCATATTTATATGGAAAATCCTGGCTTAGTTACCCAACATTTGTGTCTTTTCACAGTTTTGAGCCTACATGTCAATTTGCTCATTAAAATTAAAATAAAATCAATTCTTTGCAAAATAACCCTAACGAGGGTGACATCATCCCTTCTAGGGTGACTCTATCCTCCACAACGGTGATGTGAGGATGGAGAAGCATGGTGCTAGGCCTCCAAATACCTTGATCCTCGTCCACACATGCCAACATCATCGTCAAGACTTCCTCCATCAAAATCAACCCTAGGTGACGTCACTGGATAGGAAGGTGTCCTCTCGGCCTCCAAAGGCCAACGCTATAGTGGGAGGAGGTGGAAAGACATCTTAAGGTCATGTCAGAGTGCCTCCAAAGGAAACATCCTCTTCCTTATTTGTGCAACTAGTCATCACGATCTTTCCCCAGGCATGGGGTCTCTGCATCCATCCTTGGGATTCAAGCTCTCATGAAGGTATGAACTAATCATCTCCTCATGAATACCTGTCCACCGGGAAAGGTCCTGCAAAGAAAAACAGGTCCACCCTCGAAGGGTCCATGAGTCACAAGTATAATAATAAGTAATCCACATCTAATAATGAAACCACCCGAACATGTGCATAAAACTCCCCTTTTCAAACTAAACAAATGCTCAAAGATGTTATACAATTTATCAAATTTAGGTGTGGGAGGGGTGTCAAGGCATCCTATCGGGTCAATCATTCCCCGAGTCCAATGTGTTTCCTGAGAGAAACCCATCTAAGCCACATGTGCATGTGAAGTGGAGTGGGGTAAACGTCTGGGCATCGGGTTCATGACATACAAGGGTTTTCATTATCTCATTTATGGGTGCCTTTGTAGAGGGTGTTTTGCACCTTCATTTTCAATGCATGATTTTTTCCAAGCCCATTTATTGTCATTAATTAAATAAGGTCCAAAAACTGGGTACTCCCTATGGTTAATTGATTAGCTTCGGGGGTGGTACCATAGAGTCACTTGAAGGGAGAGGTACATAGAGTGCCATGGGGGTATAATCTATCTTGTAACACACTTGAGTAGATCCCTCAACAAGCGGGACATCTATAAATGTGATTTTATGATTTTGCAGGTCTTATTCTCTTAAGAAATATTGCTTCATTGTTTCTGAAGACCTTTTGGGTGAGCATATGGAAGGTTCATGATTTGTGTTAGCGACAATTTTTGTCTCGGGCACAAAAGTGCCTAGGTCTACAGGTTGCACGGGAAGCGCCCAAGCGTAGCGCGGAAGGGTCTCTTTTCCGGTTACGAGTCAAGCGAGCGGGAGAAGTTTTGTTGTCGACGGCTGAGATCCACCTACAAAGTTGATCGACGGTCATCGGGTTTTCGGGGCTACCAAGTTGCCCGAGATTTAGCACAAGGGATAGCTCCCATATTTCAGGACAAATCTGGGTCGTCCGATCCAATTGGGACAGTTGGCTACCAGTCAGCGTATCAGGGATCGGTGTTTCAGGAGTCAAGGAGATGTCCGTTCATTGCAGTTGAAGTCGCAGATCGGCGAAACGCCGAAAGCGCCTTTGGCGCCGAGCCCACGGTCTTAGCCCCAGGTCATATCAAGCGAGCCTGTAAAGGGGGACATCCCCTTTTATAATCATGAATACTATCTAGGCCGTCCATCTGAAGGACGCGCGACACGCATCCGTGCCATGTTGGCATTCGGGAGTTCGAGCGGTAAGCGCTCCTCGCCATTTCACATTTCGAAACCCCGAACCCTGAAGTGTCGAAAGCGCCTAGGATCGTGCCTATGGTTTTGGCGCCTGGTCACAAAGAAGCAGGTCCAGAGGAGGGGAGCTAACGTTTTTGTTTGGCCAAAGGCTCCGAATTAAGTTTCAGAAGGGGGGCACTGTGATCTCCAGACGCTGATTCGATGTGATCTAAATCCCGATGCCTGCTTGGGATAAAAGAAGAAGAGATAAAGTGGTTGAAGCCTCGCTTCACTCATTAATTACAAAGTATGGAGGCCCCGACTGAAATTCTACTCGAGATGGTCCCCTGTACCGGTTCGTTTCATGAAATCCACGCCGAGTCTTCAACTCGCCAGGGAAGCCTTCACACGCCAATTCAGCATTTAAGGGCTCAACTACCCCCTGGCACGAGCCATGCAGAATTAAGGTGGCGTATGATAGAAAGAATGCAGGCTAGATTTGATTGAGGAGACGCCACACCTTGAAATTCCTGAGACGCCTTTGCTGGGAAAAAGGGGGAAGAGTATATGTAGGCATTTTTTCCATTTTTGTAGGTATCGATGGTAGAGCAAAGCTCTCGATTGTAAAGTTTTAGCACAGACTCTAGTTCTCTGGTTATGTATTGGTATGTAAGATTTCTTGTTTAATGACAGACAACCTTTCTTATTTCATCTAAATCTTCATCTCATGCTGAGAGAGTTCGTGAATGAATGATTCGTGCGGATCATTGCAATTATGTCATGATAAAGGATTTATTTATGCATTATTGTATTCTCTGGTTTTCTGCGTTTGAGTGCAAGAAGATCTTGCGTTTGGATGCCTTCTTCTACAGTCCGTTAGAAACCTGATGTTTACTACAGAACTTCGCATCTCCCTGATATAAGTCTTCCCCCTACTCACCCTTACCACAACTCACTGTATGAAGTCTACGCAAGACCTCACCTGCCCATGCATGCTGGCCTAGTTTCAGAGTTCAAACAATATCGCCCGAGTTTACTTCCATTCGGTCACCCTCTTTACACACAAATCGTGACACAAACTGATGGGCGTCGGGCTCTACTCCTGCTGCAATCCAGGGGTGACTTCCGTCGCTAACATTTCTGGCGCCGTTGCCAGGGACGAAGTTGAAAATTTCCCCCGAGATTGAACGACATTGAGCCTTTGATTCTGAAGGTGCATCAGGTATCAGAGCCTTTGAATATTGCTGCTGTGCACCTGGCGACTCCATTGTGACGACTCCACTGTGGTGAACCTTCCGCATCAATTGTGGCTTTTAGAGGCAGACACACACGGTCCCATCCTCAGCTGCCTCTAGCTACATCTGAAGTTGATCGGGAGGTAGTTCTCGGAAAAGGAAAGGCCTCTGAAGGAGAAGCTACCGCCGCCGAACCAGGTAATCCACCGTCTCCTTTTGTAGAAACTCCATTTTCTCTGCCTCAGTTTCCTGGCAGACCGCTTTTTGAAGTCTCCTGTTTCCTAAATTTTGGGAGTGTTCCTGTTGAATTTTCCTCCCCTGGTCTGGGATTAGAGGGAGAAATTCTTGCCACTCCCGTCTCCCCCAAAGCTGTGCCTTGGCGTAGACCCAGGACCACAGAAGATTTCCCCACTCCTAGCTTTGCTGCTCCTCCTCTTGTCACTGTTGCCACTTCTGCACAACGAGAAGCATCCGCCGACTTGAGCTCGCTAGCCTTCTCCCTAAATCCCCTATTGTTTCCCACTCCCCTCAGCAGCTCATCCCCAGTATCCCCTTTTCGAACTCCTTCTCCTCCACATAATATCCCTATGGCAAGACCAAATCCCCCTATGACCAGAATGGAGGCCATCATAGACACTAGGTATGCTCCCCTCGTGCTACCTCAGCTTCTCAATGCCCTCCGAGCGGATGGTTACCTCAAGCAGCTGCCCAAGTTTACAGGCAAGGGGGACATAATTGCAGAAGAACACCTAGCAACCTTTTACACTTTCATGGATGATAATTTTATCATGCACGTAGACGTATGGATGAGAATTTTTGTCCATAGTCTCCAAGGCGAGGCTAGAAAATGGTTCAAGGCCCTGCCTCCTGGATCTATTGACGAGACTGAAGCTTTGGATAATGCCTTTTTGAGACAGTGGGGAGACAAAAAAGACTTCGTGTATTACATGATGGAGTTCGGGTCTTTGAAGAGAAAAGAAGAAGAGTCTGTCTCTGACTTCTCTAAGAGATTCAATAAAATGTACAATAAAATCCCTATTGAGATAAAGCCTTCAGAAGCCTCGGCTAAGATCACTTACGCTAGCGCTTTTGATCCCGATTTCTGCCTACTGTTGAGGGAGAGAAGAGCCACTACTCTGGCTCACATGCAGGATGCAGTCGTGGAGGTAGAATCTAACTTATTGGCTGTTGATCGACTCAGGAACACTGCTGATAGAAACATACCCAGGAAGAGGCCTGAAGCTTCCTCATCCAGTTCCTCTCCCCTTCCCCTTTAGACAGATGAGACAACGAGAGCACTAAAGTCACTTTCTGCCAGAATGGAAAGGTGGGAATTAGAAGGGAAGCCCATCTACAGAAATCCCCAAAATGCAGACAGTAGGGGTTTCAGGAAGCCTAATAACAATGTGCCATAGGATTTTCCTAGGGAATAAAGGAGCAGGGATAGAGATGATCAGAGGATTCATACCCCTCTCAAGAACAACCTAGTTTCTCATGAGGAGGGGGAGGAGGTGGATGAACTCGACCCTGAGATTCACTGCATCGAGGACACTACCCCGTTTCCTCATTTGACTCAGTCTGCGTATGAAGAATCCCTTATCAATGCTCAAATCAACGAGTTGAGTAGAGGGGAAAGAGCTAGCAACACTCCTGGCATATATAATCTCAGGTCAAAAAAGAAAGAAGGGAATTTTGATAACCAGGATCAATCCCCCATAGCGGAAAGGCCTACTAAGGCCACAACAACCACTACTAAAGAAAAGAGAGCTCAGAGTTCTTTGTCAGCAGCCAAAGAACCTATCACTGAGGTAAGGGAAGCTCCTAAGCCTATTCCTTCCTTCAATTTTGAGCATGAGATTCAGAAGATTAGAATCTCTGTACCCCTATCTGAACCAGTTAAAAACGAAGATTTCAAAAGGTCCCTCTCCAAGCTGCTACAATCTGAACTCCCCCAGCCTTCCACTGACTCAATAAATCTCCAAGATGAAAAGAAAACAGTGGTCCTAGGGCCCATGGTAGAAGATAGAGATGATTCATCCCCTCCCTTCTACACATCCCTGAACATACATGATAAAGTGCTGCATAACTATCTCATGGATTCGAGGGCTTCCCATAACCTTATGCCCAAAATAGTAATGGAAGAATTGGGACTGGAGGTGACAAAAACTTATCATGATTTGTACTCTTTCGATTCAAGGAGAGTGCAGTGTCTAGGAGTCATCAAAGATCTGGTGGTTTCCTTATTTCAGTTGCCCATGCAGAGTGTGGTCATGGATATTGTGGTAGCTGACGTCCCCCCAAAATTTGGTATGTTGTTGTCTAGATCTTGGATAAAAAAGCTTGGAGGAACATTGCAGATGGATCTCACATATGCCACCATTCCAGTCTTTGGAGGGGAACATAGGAGGTTGTACAGAGAAGCCCAGCTAGCTTATATTGTCAGTGATGAAGCAAATCCCACCAATCACCCAATATTTTCACTTGACACCGATTTGGGGTCTAGTCTATTGCAGCTCACTGATGCTCCTGAAGACCCTTTCCAAGTCAGAAAGCAGCCCAGTCCTGATCATCCGATTTCCCCTCAAAACCCCTCTGTGTGGAAGATGTTTTTTGACGGAGCTTCTTCTAGCGAAGGCGCTGGCGCTGGAGTGGTTTTCATATCGCCGTGTCAAGAGGCCATATCCTTGTCATACAAGCTGGAGTTCGAAACCACCAACAATGTGGCAGAGTATGAAGCTCTTGTTCTGGGTATGAGGGCCACAAAGGAAAGGGGAATTAAAGAGATAACAATATTTGGAGATGCTGAGTTGATTATTCAGCAAGTCAGAAATGCTTATCGTGCTAATAATCCCCGACTCAGAAATTATAGGAATGAAGTATGGGACCCGATTGATAATTTCTTCCTGGCTTTTATCATTTCTTTCATTTCGAGGGGGGAAAATGCTTTAGCCGATTCTTTAGCTGTTTCAGCTAGTTTGCTCAGAGTTCCTCTGCCGCCCGTGGTAAAAAGCGATGTTGAAATAAAATATAGGCCCTCGGTACCAGACAATGTCAAGCATTGGAAGGTATTCGAGGATGATCTGGAAATCGAAAGGTTTCTCCAATTTGTTGAATTTTCTGCGGTGCACATTGATCAGGATCCCGATCCAAAAGGTGACCCTCACCCTGAGGTGTTTTTAAATAAAATTTCTAATCACCAGATTATCCAGCTGCCTAGCAATCACATTCCGAGAGGACTAGTCTCGTTAGAAAGATTGTTTGATGGGAATGATGTGGTAGTGAAGGGAAAGGTCTCAAATGAAGATGCTGATACAACCGAATGCAACATTGGCACGCAGGAGGAGCCTAAGTTTGTCAGATTATCAAGCAGTTTGACCGGAGAACAGCGGGCCAAATATATTAAGTTGCTGAGAGAGTTTGCTGATGTGTTCGCATGGACATACGAAGACCTTAAAACTTATGACACATCTGTCATTGAACACAAGATCCCGTTGAAGGAAGAAGCTAAGCCATTCAGGCAGAAGCTGAGGCAGATAAATCCCATGTTGCTGCCTGTCATGGAGAAAGAAGTAAAGAAGCTGTTAGAGGCCCAGATCATAGCCCCCTTGAGATATTCCGAATGGGTGGCCAATTTGGTTTCGGTAAGAAAGAAAAGCGGAGAAATCAGGCTTTGTGTCGATTTCAGGAATCTGAACAAAAGCTCAAAGAAAGACAATTACCCCCTACCTAAGATGGAACACATACTGTAGAGGGTAACTGGTGCATCCCGGATATCCATGATCGATGGGTTTTCTGTCTATAATCAGATATCGGTCATGCCTGAGGACAGGGAAAAGACAACCTTCACCACTCCTTGGGGCACATTCATGTATGCCAAAATGCCATTTGGACTTATGAATGTAGGAGAAACATTTCAGCGAGCTATGGATATAGCCTTCATCGGAGAGAAAGACCAGTTTGTAGTGATCTACCTAGATGACATCACAGTATTCTCCAGGTTTGATAAAGAGCACTACCATCACTTAAGGAGAGTTTTCTCGAAGTGCCGGAGATTTGGTCTTTCCCTAAATCCCAAGAAGTCCCTGTTTGCTATGATGGAGGGCAAGCTGCTAGGCCATATAGTGTTAGCGGAAGGAGTGAGAATTGATCCCAGCAGAGTAGAAGCAATTCAAACCCTATCACTTCCCAGATCTAAGAAGGAAGTTGAGGCCTTTTTGGGGAAAATAAATTTTCTAAGGAGGTTTGTCTCAAATTTTGCTGAGCTAGTGAAACACATCACAGCCATGCTTAGGAAGGGAAACGAAGTGAAGTGGACCGCTGAGCCCAGGGAATCTTTTGACCAAATAAAAAGGGCGCTAACTGAGGCACCTGTGCTGATTAGTCCTGATTATGCCAAACCGTTCCTAGTTTTTTCTTTTGCTTCTTTCGATACGGTAGCAGCGGTGTTATTGCAGAAAAATGAGGAAGGGTGTGAGTAGCCCATTGCTTTCTTCAGCAAGGCATTAAGAGATGAAGAGATCAGATATGAAATCATGGAAAAGCAGGCCTATGCCTTAGTGAAATCTCTCAAGGCTTTCAGAGTCTATGTCTTGCATTCAAAGGTAACTGCATACGTTCCTTCAGCTTCTGTGAAGGACATCCTTGTACATCCAGACGTAGATGGGAGAAGAGGCAGATGGATCGCTAAAATCCTGGAATTTGACTTAGAGATAAATCCCACCAAGTTGGTTAAGGGGCAAGGTTTAGCCAAGCTACTGGCTGAATCCAACTGCGAAGCCTTGGGGGTGAGTTTCATCAATACTCGCTCAGGAACTCAGCAAGCTGAGTTGCCCAGCCAACGCTCTCAAGATGACTTATCGCTGGCAGAATGTGCCTGGTATCGTGACATTCTGTACTTTCTGCAGGAGTTGAAGCCTCCGGATGGAATGGGTAAAAGCAAGGCAAGAGCCTTAAATCTCAAGGCGGTCAGATATTGCCTCATTGAGCAAGTCTTGTACTGGAGAGATCCTTTGGGGATGCTGCTGAGGTGTTTGAACCCGCCAGAAGCCCAGGAAGTTATGTTTGATTTCCATAAAGGCCTTTGTGGGGGGAATCATTTCTGGAAGACCACGACTCATAAGATCCTCAGGGCTGGATATTACTGGCCTACTTTATTCGCTGATGTATGCAAAGGAATCAGAGCCTGCATCAAATGCCAAAATTTCTCAGGAAAACAACAACTCAAATCGCTGCCACTAAAGCCTATAGTATCTTCAACACCTTTTCAGCAGTGGGGTTTGGACTTCATTGGAGAAATTCATCCCCCCTCAAGTTGTCAACATAGATGGATCTTGACTGCAACAGATTATTTCACCAAGTGGATAGAAGCTGTCCCCACCAGAAGCGCATCGAATAAAGTAATTATCAGCTTCCTGGAGAATATCATATCCAGATTTGGCTACCCCAGCAGGATCGTCACTGATAATGCTTCTTCTTTCAAATCTGAGCCTCTAATTAAGTTCTGTGAGCAGTTCCAGATCTCACTAATTCACTCCACCCCCTACTATCCCCAGGGAAATGGTTTAGCAGAGTCCTCTAACAAAAGCCTAATAAGGATCATCAAAAGACTATTGGAAGACAACAAAAGGGCCTGGGATTCAAAGTTGAAATTTTCCTTGTGGGATGATCGTGTGACAACGAAGAAATCCCTAGGCACTTCACCTTTTCAACTCGTCTACGGAGCAGAGGCGGTTTTTCCTACTCAGCTCGCCTTACCTGTGGAAAAATTCTTTCAAGACTATGAGGGAGAACCAGATCATATGATCATGAGGATTCATCAGATAATAGAAGTACAACAGATCAGGGAACAAGTGAGGGATGCAACTTATAGTCATTAGCAAAATATCAAACATGCCTTTGACTGGAAGGTTAGGAAGAAGGAGTTTGAGATTGGGGATTTGGTATTTAAGTGGGACTCCCCCAGACAGGACAAAGGAAAACACAACAAGTTTGACGCCCTTTGGATCGGCCCCTTCAAAATCTCTGAGGTGTTCTCAAACAACATGTACGGGTTGCAAGATCTGGAGGGTGAAGAGGTTTTCAACAGCCCAGTGAATGGGCATTTTCTGAAAAAATGTTTTATTTGAGCCTCAGACGGCTCCCTTGTTTGTAAATATTATCCTTTAGTTCTTTGTTTATTTTCTTTTTGCATGTTTTCGGCTTAGTAAGTGACTCCATAACCCAATAGCAAGGCACTGAAGTTGCAAAAGGAGTTCTTAGAGCATCACAGGGACGACTCTATCGCCCATGGAGCCTAATGTTAGCGACAATTTTTGTCTCGGGCACAAAAGTGCCCAGGTTTGCAGGTTGCATGGGAAGCGCCCAAGCGCAACGCGGAAGGGTCTCTTTTCTGGTTACGAATCAAGTGAGCAGGCGAAGTTTTGCTGTCGGTGGCTGAGATCCACCTACAAAGTTGATCGACGGTGATTGGGTTTTCGGGGCTACCGAGTTGCCCGAGATTTAGCACAAGGGACAACTCTCATATTTCAGGACAAATCTGGGTCATCCTATCCAATTGGGACAGTTGGCTGCCAGTCGGCGTATCGGGGATTGGTGTTTCAGGAGTCAAGGAGATGTCCGTTCATTGCAGTTGAAGTCGCCGATCGGCGAAACGCCGAAAGTGCCTTTGGCGCCAAGCCCACGGTCTTAGCCCTAGGTCATATCAAGCGAGCCTGTAAAGGGGGACAACCCCTTTTATAATAGCGAATACTATTTGGGCCGTCCATCTGAAGGACGTGCGACACGCATCTGCGCCATGTCGGCATTTGGGAGTTCGAGCGGTAAGCGCTCCTCGCCATTTCACATTTCGAAACCTCGAACCCCGAAGCGCCGAAAGCGTCCAGGATCGGGCCTATGGTTTTGGCGCTTGGTCACAAAGAAGCAAGTCTGGAGGAGGGGCGCTAACGTTTTCGTTTGGCCAAAGGCTCCAAATTAAGTTTCATAAGGGGGGCAATGTGCTCTCCAGACACCGATTCGATGTGATCTAAATCCTGATGCCTGCTTGGGATAAATGAAGAAGAGATAAGGTGGTTGAAGCCTTGCTTCACTCATTAATTACAAAGTATGGAGGTCCCGGCTGAAAGTCTACCCGATATGGTCCCCTATACCGGTTCATTTCATGAAAGCCACGCCGAGTCTTCAACTCACTAGGGAATCCTGCACATGCCAATTCAACATTTAAGGGCTCAGCTACCCCCTGGCGCGAGCCATGCAGAATTAAGGTGGCGTATGAAAGAAAGAATGCAGGCCAGATTTGATTGAGGAGATGCCACACCTTGAAAGTCTTGAGACGCCTTTGCTGGGCAAAAGGGGGAAGAGTATATGTAGGCATTTTTGCCATTTTTGTAGGTATCGATGGTAGAGCAAAGCTCTCGATTGTAAAGTTTTAG